>BJBW01009102.1:0-13752 GCA_004320125.1 Scolopax mira
AGGCTTTGTCAGATTAGAGAGGTCCCAAAGGGGCCAGAGACATCGAAGAAGTCTTTTCCTTTGTCAGGAGGGTCAGGGGCCTCATTAGCTCGAATTTCAGCAACAGTTTTACGTGTAGTCCCAGTCATTCCCTTTACCATGGGTAGCCCAAAGAACCACACAATAGGTCCAGGCTTGCTTTGAGGTTTTGAGGTGGCTGCTCACAGACCTAACATTTTAGCAGCTGCACAGGCTACTTCCCGTTTTGCTTTCATTGCTTTTTTAAGTCTCTAGCACAGCATTCCACAGCTTGCAGACGGCCTTTATCTCCTTCTCCTCCTTTTTGTCCCCCTTGGTTGTTTTATGCCACATTGTCCCCCCAAAGTCACGCCATTGAGAGACAGAAAACAGCATAGGTGTGTCTGAAAAATGACCCCATCGCTGTCTAATTTAATTAACTTGATCAGCAAGTAGCATTGCTGCAGCTTCTATTTCCATTATATCCCTGCTGCTTTCTTCAGAAACAATAAAACTCCATATACAGGTGCATACAAGATGCTCACCCCAAGCCCTGCTAGATAATCTCACCATCAGTCTTTTTAAGAAAAATGGTATCAGCAATTTATGCAGCATACAGCAAAACTGCCATCAAAGTCAGGAATTCCAGGAAAATACAGTGCACCTGGAATAAGTAAAAGCATACTAATTAACCCTCTTGCCACACCTGAACACTCAATAGAAAATTATTAACGGGGGGAGGGGGAGGAGGAAAAAAAAAAAAAAAAGATATAGGAGAAAGTCTACTTTCTCCTATATTTATCGCTGATCTTTACCTGGTCCTGAAGGTCTTCAGATTTTTTCACCTCTGCTCCTTTAAAAGCCCAAACACCCCTGCCCGCACAGCTGAGTCAGCCCCAAAGCTGCCTTTCACTGATGGCTCAGCAAAGATCTTACTCCAGAGAAGCCATGGAGTGGAATGAGCTTACTGAGCAGGGGCTCTGGCTTATACACTGCGGGACCCTCACAACGCAGGGCCATAGGATTTATTTTCGAAGGACTGAGAGGTACATCCGCTGTTCTGCTGGTCTCAAACGCAATAGACATAGATTTCCGGACGACTGAGAGAAACTTTCCAGTATCCTGGAGGACCGCGGAACCATAGAGTTCAACGCCGTAAGACTGAGAGGGAACTTCCGGTCCCTGGAGGACCGCGGCACCATAGAGACTAGCGCCGGAAGACCGAGAAGGAACTTCCGGCCCTTGGAGGACCGCGGAACCATAGAGACGAACGCCGGAAGACAGAGAGGGAACTTCCGGCTCCTGGAGGACCGCGGAACCATAGAGACATACGCCGGAAGACCGAGAAAAAACTTCCGGTCCCTGGAGGACCGCGGAACCATAGAGACTAACGCCGGAAGACTGAGAGGGAACTTCCGGTCCTTGGAGGAATGAAAGACCATCGAGATGGTCCCTCCGGAGGACCGAGTGGTACTTCTGCGGTATCGCCGCGCTAAGAGCCGCTCCCGGGTCTGGGCAACACAGAACCCGTTCCGAATGGTGGGGAGCTCACTGGAGCTCCGGGAGGAGCGGAGGATAGCCGCTTCTCCTTCGGGCTCGGCGCAGCAGCCTAGACGGAAAGGGACAAGTCGTCGATAGCCAAAGGCGGTCCGGAGGCGGGGCCACTGCCCACCCGCAGCTGGGGCCTCTGAGTACCGGGCGCGTGCGCGGCTTCTTTTGTCCCACTCTGAGACCTCATTGGGGTGACGAGCGGTGACCGCTGTCGGGCCGCTTTCCTCCACCCAGGGATCGTAACCACGCACCAGCAGGCTTCCCGCTCTCTGCCCTATCCCTGCTCGCAGCTCGGGCAGCCACAGCCATTGCCCTGGATTGGGATTACATAACTTTCAAAAAACTGTGGGTTTTCCCCAGTGCAGACCCAGAACTAGGTACTTTTCTGCCGTGACAGCAGCTTCTGCTCAGTGTGCACAGCCCTGCAGGGGAAAAGCCCTTGTTTGGGAGGGGGTGGCCAAACTGTGAGGGGGAAAGGGGAGGGGGGAAGAGGGGCTTTTGAAAGCGCTTTTATGCCTTCACAAGATATTAGAGGGGAAGGCGAGTTTTTAAATCCTTTTTCTCAATAGGCTCTCTTTGCATTTTAGAACCTTATATAGCACAGGCATTTACATGTCTGCATCTATTTACACACACACACATATATATATTTAAGAAAAATATATTCTCTTTCTACACTTACATCTGTTTAGGCTTAGAACTACTTAAGACACATACATTAACACTTATTATGTAAGATATCTACTTAAACTATCTGCTTAGGCATCTTTTTTGATGTTGGTTGGTCAGATGGGGAACAGACAGGCGGTCAGAGAGTTGCTCCCAGAAAGTGTGGCTACTGAGCAGAGGTGGAGGCTCACAGAGAAAGATGGGAACAGGCAAAGTGACAAGCACAGCAAGGCGGAAGGAAATAGCAGAACAGAGGTGGAGAAAGAAGCAGTAGGGACAGAGGAAAAGAGAGAAAAAAGGGAGAGGGAGCAAGACAGAGGAAAATAAGGATAGGGAGCAGGATGGAGATTAAAAAAAAACACCTTGGAGGGGTAGCAGGACATTTAAAAAGCACAGGGGCGGGGAGCAGGACAGATCAACAGAGAATAAGGAAGAGAGAGCTTGAGAGAAAATAGAGGGGAGAAGGACGGATAGAATGACAGAAACAGGGAAAGAGGGTCAGGGAGCAGGACACTGGGACAAACAGGGGCAGTGAGCAAAACAGAGTGGTAGAAACACATGGACAGAGAGATGATGACAGCGGGGAGAAATACAGGGGCAGGGAGCAGTAGGGAGGGGTGCAGGACAGAGGGTTATAAAAAAAAATAGCACAAGATGGGAATGAAGGAGTGAAAGAAACTTGCTCACACTGACCAAGGTTTCTAGTATTATTGCCTATACAGTACCTCTTGGAAGGCTGATGGCTGTTAGCACAGCTTACTCCAGGCTTCTCTGTAGTGAGAGAGCAATCTGTGCCACGGCAGTAGTGACTAAACTAAATGAAGCCTTAGGCTACATGAATTGTACTTTAACCTTTGTTTTTATCTATGGGAACGTAACTGGGTAGATAAGAAAGTGTAAGTATCTTTAACTACAGGATGTGCTTTAAGAAAAGATAAGGAGACATCTCAAGACACAGACAAATAAGGTGCCTAGAGGCAAATCAGAAGAGAAGATCTCAGACTTTGCGAATAGGACTGCAGGAGCTTAATGCCATCAGGAAACCAAGCGACCTACAGAGACTAAAAAATCCAGTAACAAAACAGGGAGGGTCCCACTTCAGAGGCACCCGGCTCAAGCTGACTATGGCATATATAGTAGAAAAAGGAACTCTAATTTTTTTATTACAGCAGAACCCATGGATCTGCCCTTTTGAGGTGGCATCCGCGTCATTCCTACCATAGTCAAGATAGTGGTGTAATTCCTACAACACCTCTTAGCATCCAAGCTCTAGCCCCAGCTGCAACTTTTTTGTTGACTATAACTGGTAACAGTGACAATGATAAATGTACTCCAAATGACCTGGACTGGAGAGGAGACAGACCTCTCCAATGGCAAGGATTTCTCATTTATTCAGTATGGAAATGGCTGAAGATGGAATCCAGTGAAGAAACAAATTAACTTAAGAAAGATCTGAAGCTCTCACCTTTGACAGGCCCCATTAAAACCTGTATACGTTACACTCAAGTGAAGAGAAATCCAAAAACTTGAGAATGTTATCTGGAGGTAGAAAGAAAGAAATGTGCTGTACCTGTCTTTGTTAAGACACATAAGGTTAGTGCAAGAGATACAAAGAAACAAAATATTTATTGTTAAAAGCTTTTCTACGAATCACTTGGCATCGTACAATGAAGATACGGTGGCTACAGAGCAGAGGGAGTGTCTCTCTCCCCCCCCTCCCCTCCCCCCCCTTTATACATTTATTTGCTCACTCTCACAAGCTCCCAGTTGTATTTTATTAATGAAGTTCCTTTCTTCAATGAGATTGGAAAAGGTGTTTATCATACAGGATCTGGCAGAACAGATACATCCTATTGAACAACAGAGCAGTTACAGAAAGGAGACCTCTCTTCAGGAATAAAGAGCTTTCTCTTCCCCCATCATCTACTTGCACTGCCATAAAAGGGTTTTCAACACAAAAACAGGCCAAAAAAACCTTCAATACCTGACTAGCACTTCAGCAAAATTAGGAGCCCTAAGATATGCATCAATATTGATATATGCATTAATATTTTCACTCTGCTTCCACAGGATAAATTCTAAACAATGTGGTGTAAGAAAACTGCCAGCTAAAACAGTGTCTGCACTACAACTACCAATCCTGCTAAGCCAAACAACTGAATCCCTGTTGGTAACAGTGGAAAATGTTTTGACAATGTGTCTCAAAGTTATTTGCAGAACAGTTGGTTCTGTACTGTGCGCCCTTTCCCAGGCTACACATAATCCGAGACACTCTCTCTCTCTCCCACATCTCTCTACATGTACATACACACAAAATAATACTGAGTCACATGGACTGTGCTATTTCCAACAGTGCTCTGTGCTTCCTCCTGTGCTATGTCTTAGCGGCACTTCAGTGGCACTCTGCTCCACCTTTTTATTTTGCTTTCCACTGCTGAGTTCTAATTGTTCCACTCTCTATTCCACAAACATTTGTTTTCCCTTTAATTTGTAAGAAACACTTGGTCCGAAGTGCAAAGGACTAAAAACAGTGTTTCAAACCTGTCAACACTTCAGCTCCAAGATATATTTCCCTTCTACTGGTACTCCAGAATACTGTTTTAACCCTCTCCTAGTCTAATGCTATATTTTCTAACCATCTATATTATCATCTAAACATTAACTACTTCTACGCACAGAATGTTTTCTTCTGCAGTATGCACTGATTTATATCGTACTGTGGCAGCAACCAAAGACCCCAAAACATCTTCTTGTCATCTTCTATGCACACAAAAAGACAACCATCCTGAACTTTAAATGAATTTATCATTTTTACAATTACATGCCTGTTCAGTACCACCACCTTTCCTTTGTGTCTGCCCAAGCAGGATTTGCTCCAGTTACTCTCAGTATTGCTCCATTATTTCTCTTCAAATATAATTGCAAATGTTTTTGCAAACACGCAAGCTCCTGTCTGCGCTCCTAGAACAGAGGACAAAATTTTTCTCTCTGTCTCTTCATTGAGGCCTGAACAAGAAAATACCCACCAAAACCTCAGATCCCAGTTTAACCAAAGGAAAGACACCTGACAGCTATTCCTAAGACTCACTATCGGTGGCCGTTTTTATGTACAGTACAGTATGGACAGTGGATTATCAGAATTTGGATTTTGGATGCCATCTTCAGTGCCATTTGCAGTATCTGACTCACACCCACATGCTTCAGTGTGGTGTTGGTGCTTAACATGGATTCACCTTCCAGGGATAGTTGTGAGCACTGTGCAGCAACACCACATTAGTTTTGCTACTTCATTCTACAGAGACATTCTAAAAGCAGGCTGGACTCCATTATGTTGCCAGCTGTGGCAGGCACATGACTGAAATTCCTCTAGACAAATATCTGCCTCTTCAATGGGAAAGTTCTCAAAAAAATGAGTTCCCTGGCATACATCCTGCAGGCATCTATCCCAATCCCATGCCCTTCTAACATTCTTGCATATCTTTCTCTGCATTTCTTATTCCCAGAGACTGAAAGCATCCCCTGATTGTAGCTGCTCTGTTTACCACATACAGAAAAGAGATTTACACACTGGACAGCATGCACACAACTGACACAGCAGCATAATAAATATGGAAGCACAGTAGCAGATGTTCCCCGCTGCTTTCCCTCCTAATGCTTGCTTCTAGTTCAATTAGCAAAGTCCTGAATTAAGTAAGATTTCAAGTCATTCACTGTCTGGCAGCCTCATGGCCCCTTGCTATACTTAGTTTAAGACTGCAGGATTCCACGTTTTACTGGGGGAAAAAAGGTTTTAACACAAAAAAGTTGCAGAGGAAGCCTTCCTGGTATAAGGTCTCAGGCAAAGAGGTACAGCTTTGATTTTTCTTAAACCAATGGTTTTGCATGACAGTACTGCCATCACAGGACTGCAATCAAATGTAACTTTTTTGAGATATCTCTGAACACAATGGACAGAGTAAAAGCTATGGCAATATTAATGTGAAAGCAGAGGTATTAAATTAAAGGGTGCAAGAGAAGACTATCTCTTCTGATACAGGACAGAAGAGACTTTTAAGTTCAACTAAGAAAGAAATCGGCAAAGACAACAGGAGAGAAAAGGATAATACCACAGCAAAAGCATTATTCAGAAGGCTGCTTCCCATATGTGAATTCCATTTTCTTTCCAAGGAAGTGAAAGAAAGGAGACAAAAAGGAGTAACCTAGAAGAGGTTAGCACATCAGTAGCTGTGCTGTGATGAATAGCACATCATCTGGAAAAAGATGCAGCCGCTTTTTGGACTAGAAATCACATTGTGCCGTTAATTACAAACTAGTCTGTGCACTACAAAAAAGGAGGGGGGGGAAGAACTGAATGAAAATGTCCCTGCTTCCAAGTAAATATGGTATAAATTCCCATAGCCTGAATTTGAATACACTTACAAAGAAGATGGTTTTGAAGGGATACGTTCTCTGTGCTTTTTAAGGCTGATAGTGCTTTATAATGCAACAGCATCCTATGTAACTAGAACATATCGCGTATGGGGGAACTAATTCAGAGCAAGATGCAGTTCACCTATGATCAAAATGTGAGACCAATCCAGGGACTCAATTAACATCTTAGGGTAAAGAAAAAACTGCCACTTTATATGAAGGTGAGCCTCTTGGATTACACATCAAGTTAACAATTAGAGAAGTTCTTCAAGAGAAACATTTAAGAAATTTAGTATTTTACATATATGCTTACTGTTAGTATCTGCTGTTTTCAAGGCAGGTATCAGCAAAGCACCATTAAGTTATTTTAATATTCTCAGAATGCCTCATATCTTGCCTTCAACCTCTAGCAACCAATCTTTGCTAACATCACCGATATGAAGGATGCCTAAGAAGTTCTAATCCCAGGGATATTTTCCTTCCTCTCTGTACAGCACACTGATCATGCCCCTCTAGTGATACCTAATTGAGTCTACCTTTCACTGCAGGGGCAAAGAAAAAGGAAGTATTACAGTTTGTGGAAGAGATGTCCTGACTATACTGCATCCTTCCATAGGGGCTGTTCATTCTAGGAATGAAAATCCTTCTAGTTTGTTCTTCCACACAGCGAGATGGCTTCTTGCCCTGCTCCAGCTGGAATAAAATCCGTGGTCAGAATATAAAGCATTCCACAGCTATAAAAAAAAGACTATCTTGTCTAATTCCAGAGAAGCTACTATTAGAGACTATAGATAATATAGGATGAAAACTGCATTTATTTCTCTAAATCTGTAGTCTCCTAAAACACCCATCTCAACCTCTGCTTTCAATCCCACCTGTGATTCTATGCATAGCCCATTAGGATTTGCTGTGTGGTGTCTGAACTTTCCACTAAAATTTAATGATGTGCAGTGATGAATAAACCTTTAATCTTCTTTAACACTGACACTTGTACGGTGCTTTCTCTGGCCTGGAATGGTTTGAGACACCCCCCATGGGCAAGATTTTCAAGGGTTACTCTAAAGCTGGTGTTCTGACTGGTGTGTTGATGGTACGTTCTCATCCAGTCAGGAAGCAGGTCCGTGTGTAACAGTGAGCTAAGTAACACTGAAAAGTCCACTGGTTTGGTGGTCATGATGCCAATGGGATCTTGTGAGCAGTACTTATGTGTTGCGCACTCCCAGAGATTGTTCCAGTTCCTGCCGGCGCTGCTGGATCTGAAAGCAAAAGAGAAACTGTACAGTTTAGCAGATCAAATTGTTCAGTGGAAGAAAGATTCATTTATAGGCCAGCAGTGTGGATAATTTCTTCATACCTTGCAGTAGAAATATCTGCTCACAGCCTCTTGAGACCATGGCTCGTGGTAGAATTCAGCTCTGCGTTCTTCCTCTGGGTTTCCAACCACATCAGTCATCACCTATGACAAAAATAAAAACCTTTTTCACTGTATCTCTTCTACCATGGAAAGAAACATTCGGATTTACCTAGAATAAAATTAATCTACATTACTACATTAAAAATGTTCAGGACGGTTCTCTAAGCCCAAGGCAAATGATCAATGAATAGCACGTGTGTTTACCACCACCAAAAGATGGTTGCATACAAACTATGAACTGTGACCAGCTCCTAACCTCTGCTCCTCAACTGTGCCAAGGAATAATGCTGGACACCAGTAGTTAACCAGCCCAGGTTAAGCGCCACAATCTCTAACAATTGAACAGTATGGACAGTTTAGTTCCGGTGCCCAGGAGAAGTTCCCTGGCACTGTATATTTTATTAGCCTATGTATCCAAAGAACCTCAGTAGTTCTACATACACTCAGCAACTGCCAGGAAAGCAATATTTGAAAAAAACAGCAAGTTGTTTAAGGAATTAGTTGATTGGACCACCTAAAATAGAAGAAAGGGGCTGAACAGAGCTGACAGCTCTTTAAGGAAGTTTTTAGAGTGGAAAAGTTTTACATTCCCATGTGAAAGAAACTGGGCAAGGAAACCAGGAGACCGGCATGACTCAGTAAGGACCTCCTGGTTAAACTTAAGTGTAAGAAGAAAATGCACAGAAAGTGGAACTAGGGACATGTATTGTGGGAAGAATATAGGGGTGCTGACTAGATGTATGGGGATGGGCTCAGGAGCACTAAGACACAGCTGGAACTAAATTTGGCAAGGGATGCAAACAATAACAAGGGCTTTTAGAGGTATGTTGGCCAGAAAAGGAAGATTAAAGAAAATGTACACACACACACACTCCCCTCCTTCCCTCTCTCCCGGTAAATAAGACAGGAGAATATTGGTGTCAATCAATATGGAGAAGGCCAAGTTAATCAACACATCTTTTTTTGCCTCAGTTTTCAATTGTATTCTCTCTTTCCACGTAGAATAGTTTGGGTTGGAAGGGGCCTTTAAAGGCCATCTAGTCCACCCTCCCGTGCAATGAGCAGGGACTTCAAACAGATCAGGTTGCTCAAAGTCCCATCCAACGTGACCTTGAACATTTCCAGGGATGGCGCATCTACCACCTCTCTGGGCAACCTGGGCTGGGGTTTCACCACCGCCGCAGGAAAGAATTTCTTTCTGAGATCTCATCTAAATCTTCCCTCTTTTAGTTTAAAACCATTACCCCTTGTCCTCACACAGCCTACTAAAAAGTCTATCCCCATCTTTCCTGTAGGCTCCCTTTAAGTACTGAAAGGCCGCAATAACGTTTCCCCGGAACCTAATCTTCTTTAGGCTGAACCCCTCATCTCTCTCAGCCTGTTCTCGCAGCAGAGGAGCTCCAGCTCTCACAGCATCTCTGTGCCCTCCTCTGGCCCTGCTCCAACAGGTCCACGTCTCTCCTGTGCTGAGGTCCCAGAGCTGGTGGCAGCAGTCCACTTTTCCATCCCCAGCCTGTGCTGGGACCGGGGACTGCCCCGACCCAGGTTGGGGACCCTGCAGACCCACTTCTCCAGCCTGTCCAAGTCCCTCTGGATGGCATTCGGTCCCTCATGCGTGTCACTGCACCACTCTAACCCAAACCATTCTATTGATTTTATTAAAAAAAATAATTCTGATGACTAAGTCTCCAGCATCACGGAATCAATTGCAAATATAAAATTATTAGCACCTTTGGAGAGTATTATCATGCAATCGCAATTCTGATACCAGCGGGGCAGAACATTATAGAAAAGGCCCTTACTGAACCCACTGTCAGATGGGGAGAAAGCTGAACAACTGTTGTATGTATGCAGCTAGAGAAGTTCTGTAACACCTTAGTTTGTAAGGTCTTAAAACTAAAAGCTACTTTATTTATTTTTAATAACCTTTCAGATGCCTGTCCCCTTTTGAATACAATATAAATAATAATAACCATAATCTTAGCGGTAGATTTTTGGCAGTCTATTGACTACAAACTAGACAAAACAATTTTATTAAAATAATTTCATGGATTTTGAGTTGTCTGTGTTAAAGACACAAAGTATGAAACTTTATGCAGTACAAATTATTCATTTTTGCCAGCAAACAACTGAACTTCTTTACATTCCAACTCTTGGGTATCTCAAAGCTAAGCTCAAAGGCAGCTGATATTTCATCTACCTATTTCTTAAATAAGATTAAATTATGAACTAACAGAATGCCCAAATTGTGTTACTATACTATAGGATGCTCTTGCTGAGTTTTATATAGCTTTAATTTTATGGAGTGCACTAACACAGCTCTGGACTCTGATCTTACTGTCCGATCACAAATTCATCTAAGATCCCCATCAAGCATCACTGTTCCGCTGGGAGTGGATACAACACAAACTGCGTTTCCTGCGTACTCTCTGCTCTGGGGCTGTAGTATTCAACTCATTGTCTGTCTTCCACCCATTTTCCATACTGGATGTTTGAGCTTTACACTCTGTATGCATTTAGATAAAATTCTTACATTCCGCTTCCGCTATTCATTCTTCTTCAAACCTTAGCTCACCTTAAGATCCCTACTTTGGGACCGAAGAAGGTCTTGGATGTATCCTTTGGGATCTTTGGAGAAACTCAGCATGAAATCACGTTGTATTTTTAACTGATTTATGGATTCGATTGTCTCATGAATCTAATGGAAAAAAACAAAGCAGATGTTACTTATGTTCCCCCCATGCTCCAGGGACCCTGCCGACAGCTCCACTAGCATCTTTGTCCTTCTTGTAATGTACAAAAGTGACAATTCTGCATCATAGACTTGTGGAGGTTCCCATAGGATTTTCCCATTCAAAGAGGGAGTTAAATGCAATCCTGCAATTATATTTTGATTTCACCTGTACTTCTGTAATACAAGCATGTACAGATTCTTCTTCACTTCCTGTACTGAACTACTGGATGGCATGGTATATACAATACTGACGAGCTAAGTCCTGTCGCTGCACAACACGGTCATGTCCTCTCTATCATCAGTCTTTCTGCCAAGTCTGGGATTTTTCAGAGAAGATGCTATATGAATGTGTCTTTAAACAGTGCGCAATGCAAGAAAGCAATTATTCTCCTGGTTAACCATCATCATATCTTTAATGCCCTCCTGTGATTCTTAAAATTTCTAGTGACTGCCTGATCAAGTCCACATTAAACAAACTCATGTAACAGCCACTTTTAGACTTTTCCTTATGAGAAAGCCTATTAAAAACACAATGACTGAAAAAAGGAGTGTGAACGACAAGAAATCAAGAGTATGGAAGGTTTATAGAAAATGAGTCAGATCTTCAGAAGTATTTTGAAAGAAATAAGCATTATCCAGCAGAGAAGAATGAAGACTCCAAAGAGAAGTTGAGGTCCTGTTATCATCCTGGATAACAAAACCAAGTATGATCAATGGGAGGGCAGTTGATGAATCATTTGTATCTACACACACAAAAAAGAAAAATTCTGCTACCCCATTCGTCTAAAATTCCAGTTTGAGATTGCAAAATCATCTTGTTTAATTTCACGTGTACATCTATTGCACCAAAAAAGCTAATGGGACCAGGCACGTGGGAGAAAATAATTCTGCACTGATCGGGCTACACCATCAAGGCCTGGTGTAGGCACAGCTCTATGGTATGTTAACAGAAGAGAGCTAACAGAAGAGAGCTGCTGTTAACTTAAAAGCATTCCTTATTTGGAAAAATGATGTAGGAAATAAATCTGTTGGCATGCATCGAGTTTCCACTAGAGGACTCTGTGGCAGCACAGCTGTAATCTGTACAGATGGTAACAATCTGTTGCCGCAGTCAATGCCTCTCTACCCAGAAGTGACTTAGTAACTTCTCTACCCACAGCTTACCCTCTGCTGTAGCAAACACTCAGAAAAAAAGCGATACAGACATGTGAAAATGCGAGCTGGACTGGAAAGTGAATAATCTTGTGGATGCTGCATGCAAGCCTCTGTAGGCTGGGAATCAACTGGCTGAGTAGCTGCCCTGCTGAAAAGGACCCTTCTCAAGAGCCATAAAATATAAGATGCTGGAACAGCCATAAAATATAAGATACTAGAATCCGTAAGATTTCTAGTGTCTAGACCCCCTTGAAAATGGCACAAAGACCAAAGTTTAACGTATTTGTTTGTAACAGAGGTAAACAAACAGAAACTGGGCCTAACTGTATGTTACAAAAAGCATCTCTGGTCAACCATGTCACGCTTCTTCTTCTTCCCTTGCTCTGAGAAGCCACTTTTGTTTATCCCTTAACAAGTCAAACCAGCCATTTACATGTGCCAAAAGCTGGCAACAGTCCCAGTGAAAAGAACCCCTAATACAGCCCTGCAGAGCTCACCACTGCTGAATACAGATACTATTATCTGAAGTGTACATGATCCTCTTTCAGTAAGACCAGAAACAAGTCTGCCAAACTGCTCCGAGTGAGTTTTCTGCCGTGCATTTCCTGTATTTATACCTACTGCCTGCATCCATGCACGCACAAAACACAGTATGGAGTACGAGGTTTTCTTAGCTTTGTCTTATAGCAATTTAGCATGATACCATGACCTCCCAATAAAATGTTATAATCAAACAGTTCAGATGATTCTTGAATGCCAGGAGACTTATTATACTGCCTGTGAAACTGCTTCTATCGCCCCGACAACTGTGTTAGGCACTGGATCACATCCTGAGCGAGAAGGCCATTCACCCCTCTATATTCCCACTGCATGTGGCTGCATGGGACACCTTTGAGGCGTCCCACCAAACCCACATGAAGGAACACAATGAGTATATATATACCAAGTGATACTTTACCTTGTTGTCCAATGCTGTAATCTCCTGCTGGTTAGCTGTTGAGAGAAGAAAACTACTCATCTGGCCCTTTAACGGATCTTCAACTTCTACGTCTATGTCATAACAAGCCGTCTTCTTCTGATCGTTTGGGTCAACGCTATGGGGAATGTAACAGAAGATCATGAGAACTGATCCCGAATCAGAATAAATATCCATGCAGCCCAGCATGCACTCTTTGATAAAGGTTAGGAACAGGGTATCTGAATATATTTGTATATCCTATATAGATATTGTATATCCTCTCATCTTTCATCAGCCAGAATTCAGACACTTTTAAGCTGTTTTGTCTACACCATCAACTTTAATAGCTACTAATGGACCTAATCTTCATGACATTGTCCAACATCTTCCCGAGACCTGCTGTTAACACTGGCCTACAAACTACCACTTGGGGCCTGCATCCTGCTGTGGAGCGGAGCCAAGGTTCTGTTCAGGGAGAGGCTCTTGCTTTTCCTTGTTGCTGTGGCAACCAGGGTCAGCTGACTGGGGTGTTTACCCCACCAGGGGTAGCACCTGTGGGGAGGAGTGGGCATCAGGTGACCCAAACTGACCAATAGGGTGCCCCCTCCCATGCTCAGTGCAAAAGCTGGGGGTCAGAGGGGCTCCGTGGGCTCCAGGGCTCTCTTCTATAGCTCTTCTTCAACGTCTTGCTTTCTTCAAGACTGATGACTGAGGAGAACCCTGTCAGTTTGTCTTCCTTCGATACCCATCAGCGTGCTCCAGAATCTAGTTCCCATTGTCACCGAGTCCAGTCTGGAACTTTCCCAGTGCCTGCCAGTGACAAGCTTGATGCAGTTTTGTATATATTTATATATATTGTATCTA
>BJBW01009102.1:13830-31194 GCA_004320125.1 Scolopax mira
TTGTCATTGGCCAACCCAGCCCAAACCACGACAGCCCTCACAAGCGGTGTGCCCCAGGGCAATTGGGGCAATGCCTTCTACTACTGTACATTATTCCGTGATTTTATGAGCCTAAAAGTAACTTCCTTTAAATTTAGTGTCAGACTTACAGATTTATTTTAGCTTAGCTGGAGACTGTAAAGATTCTATTGCAAAAAATATTCCCTATTTGCAGGAAATTAATGCTTCCCCTTTCCACAGCCATTACGTCACGCAGTGTAATGCTGCCAGGTGCTGTGTGGCACAGAGCATAGCAGAGAATGCTACTGGAGACGAGGTCCTGCTCTTTAGCTTGTATCTAACAGAAAATACGCTGCCTCAAGAACCTCTTTGCCATCTCTGCCCCTGGAAATACAGCCATCAGCTCCTTGTCATTTTTCTCCAAGATAATGACTATGTATCTCTGAGGACCTCAGCTTTTTTGGTCCATCAACCAGATCACCGAGTTGTCTTCAACACAGTATATACATAGATATCAATCTGCATAGCAGTCAACCTCTGTTTTTATGACTCTGTTTTATATATTCAAATGAATCTAAAAGCAAATTTTATTCCGATAGCCTATATAATATTTAAACTTCTTATTACACATATTACAAAATTAAAATGACCCAATTTTAAGCATATTCAGAAACATTTGTTGTCAATATTCTCTAATAAATCAAATCACTATTCTCAATTAACAATAATGTTTAAACACTGTAATCAGTTTTGATCGAGACCACAAAGAAACTTGTGAAAGACTGAAATATCTGAACAACAAGGCTGCAATCCCCAAAGTCTCTTTATCCCCCCCTCCCCACAGACAGTTGCCACTTAAATACAGAATGTACTCAAAGTGCCATAAATAGCTGAGAGTTGTATTTCATCTACTATGCCTGAAATACATCTATATTGAGAAGCTTGCCAGAAGCTCAGTATCTCGGTCCCAATGGCCTTCTCTGAATTGAAGCATTCTCTATTGACAGTTTCTTGAGATCTCTGACCAGTTGGCATTCTCAGAATAAGGCAGACACCCAAACAGCTGACCCAGCCCCAACAAAGCACGCATGGACTGGCTACTGTACTGGAAACTAGTACTGGTGTACATTTTACATAATAACTCAGTGATTAGAATGATTGCCCATGATGTACAGTATCTTACTTCAATTTCCTTCATTTCAGGAAAGAAACCTACATCTTTCAGTAGTAGGGATAAAATTGGTAAGAAGAAATTGTGCATACTCCTAGAGAATTGGTGCCAATCTACTGAAAATAATTCAGAATTATATAGACAAGAATGGCACAGAGAATGAAGACAACACAAAGTCTAAGGTACTCACTCAAGTGAGTGACTGGATTCTGGTCCCTGCTACTGTAGCTGTTTCTGTATTCTATATAGTGAGATTTTTGCCCACAACTGTGCTGATCTGACTGACCACTTACCTGATAATATGGTTTATCACTATAGGGTCTGGTGGAAGCAGCAGGTTAGTAAGTCTCTGAGGAATTTCAGAAAACTTTAACCGTGGACAATCAAAGATCTGGAATACAATAAAACACGTTATTCTTGTCCAAAACCTAATTTGCAATCAAGTGAGAAAGTAAGAAATCAACAGTTCAAAAGTAAGGTGATTTTGAAAGCTATAAAGCTGGCTTCTTACGTGGAACAAATTTTTGGTCACTTCTGTCCCTGCAAATTGGTGTTATACTTATAATCTGAGTTAGTTGATAGAGGCATCAGATCACAAAAATTCCAGGTATCCCACTTTTGATTTAGTTGCTGAAGGACACAGGCCACTTTAATGTGATATCGGGATGACCGGAGACGAGTGAACACTTCCTCTCTCACAAAGCGTTTACAGCAGCATATTGTAAAGAAAGCATTATTTTATTTTATTTTTTACCAGAGGAAATATAAATACAGCTCATTTTTTTTTCCCACGGCATGTTTCCTGCAATATTTTGCGCTAAAGAAATATACAAGAAAACATTTTTGGATTTAAAAAGAAAAAAAATTGCAAACGGTTTTAAGGTTAAGGGGGGTAAAAAGTCAATGTGGTTTTATTTATTTTTAATAAAAACCTAAACAGCCTCTTGGCTTTCCACCGTTACCTTTTTTTTTTACTATGGTCCAGGAGCTAAATATGCATTGAATTCGGAAAAAAAATATTTTTAAAACAATCAAAATCTCTAGTTTTGGGAAATTTTCTGTGAGTAATTGCAGTGTGTTGCCATGAATCTAGAACCACTCTTTACACCTGGAGTTTTCAAAAATACAATTATTACAGCCTTCTTTTTTTTTTTTTCCCTACTGGGATTTTTAATAATCTGAAAAGGTGAATAGCCTTTTCTCTGAAGATATTCCATTTAAACTGATAAAGTATCTTCTGAATTTTCTGGAGTGAGGGAATTTGCTAGAAGAAATACCTTGAAGCCATCTCTGGTTTTTAAAATATCTTTGGACCTTTTTTCTTGCTTTTGCTTGTAACACAGTGGATTTCAAATCTCCCAGCTTACATAAACAGCGTTTCAAATCAGAAAAGGATCCTCCTTCTTCAATTCTAAAATCTGTCTAATTTGCTGGACTTACCTGCACCCAGGAATTCAGCCAGCTAGTTTCTAAAGATCAAGGAAATAACCAAATCTACTGACTCTGCAACTCGCTCTTTATTCTTGATAGAGATGACTCTGGAATTCCTACTCAAAATCTTTGCATACCAAGCTCCATCCAACCTACTGTCACCACTGGCTCAACACATGTCAAACTCTTAACGTGGGTGCCCAAGAGATGAGAGCTTTAACAAGGGAGAAGGGAGCAAAGACACACAATAGCGAGAGAAGGGGTGGGAGACTGGAAGCTAAGGCTAGATGGAATGTTACTAAAGCTTCTCACAGCCCTAGGTAACTGGAGTTAATTATCTAAACTTATAACTACTGGCCCTGAAAGCTTATGTGGCTATATTAATTCTGGTGTGTGAGGCATAGTTTTGTGAGAGTGGTAATTTTTTTGCCTGTACTGTATAACGTCATTAGATATAACCACAAGCACACCAGCTCAGGATTTAGAGAAGTTGTCATACCAAGTGAGAAAACTGGTGTCTAAAAAGGAATCATAGAATGGTACAGTGAGACAATAATTACTCCTTGTTCACCTTTTCCATTCTGCTCATGGATTTTCAAATCTTTTTTTATCTTGCCTCTTCCATTTCCTCTTCAGGCTGACACAAACAAAATTAAGTCTAAATTGGCTATAGCTAAATAGAGAAATCAAATCATCTAAGCAACAGAGTGAACAGCTTTGTAATTTTGGCAAATGTTCTTATATGTTTTTAAGATTGAATTTTCACTATATATCAAAAAACACTTCATGCTGAAATTCTTAAAAAAACCTCAAACATTGAGTGATTATATAGTCCAGATCACTTTGGTTCCATGTTCTGAAAAATAGCCATGAATATCACAATTATTTTATTGTATTTTGTATTTTCAAATGTGGAAAAACCCTATGCTGCTTTCAAGCACTGCTCTCTTTAAACCATTGTAGGGCAAATTAATAACAGAAAATAAAAGCTTAAAAAGAAAACTAGGACACGACTTTAATTGCCGTGTTTACTTTCAATGCTCAGTAAAACATAATTAATTAATTTTAACTGCCAGTACTTTCCTTAAACAGGAGTATGTCACAAACCTTACCCTCAGGTACTTTCAAAATAAATTAAGTAATCCTGAAGTTACAGACAAACAAAACCAATTCAGATAGTGATAGCTCAGATAACATTGCCTTTACAAAATAAATACAATCTTATTTACAGAAAAGGTGGAGAGCGTTTTAAGTGTCCCTCTTGGTTAATTCTAGAGATCACTGTGAAAGCCAAAAAGTCTTAATGTGCTACTTTCAAAACATCATGCAGATGACTGAGGGTATTTTATAATCTGAGGCAGATTTAGGACAAAATAACTTTTCTAATTATATCTTCTGCCCTCCATAAACAGGGAAAGAAAATGGAAGAAAACAGGTCTACATATGAATTGGCAATCAGCGGATTGTTTTGGTTTCTTAGTACAAAATGATACATTGGGGGAAAAAACCAGTAAGTCGATACAGTGAATTAGAGAAAAAGAATTAGAGAAAGTCCTCCTGGAAACAACTCGTGGGAGCGCTGAATGTGTCAAACACCAGATGTGGCTTTTTGACAACACCAGCACATGGAGAGGGTGCTTATTATATTTGTAGTGACTGTTGAAAGACATTCAGTACTGAAGATACTGCAAATCATTAAGGGAAGATGAAAATTAGTAATTTTCACGCACCTAAAATTTGCAGATGGGTATTACAGTTTGCCTCTAAAGAGCTGCTGTGTCCAAAAGGGAGTTACCTGCTGGAAGTATTTGTCGCAGTTAATGTATTCCTTATCATGGGAGTCTTGCAGCTTATTTGTTTTGATGTACTGCCAGAGTGCCTGGATGATGGCTGAGCGGGTCTGTGTGTGTATCCCCAGCAAACGGGCCAGCCGTGGGTCCAGTTTAAACTGCGGGGGCTGGGACAGATAGAGAAGGAGATGGGGATGACAACAGAAAGAAAAGCACACAGACACAGACATAAAGTTTCAGCTTTAATTCTCAGGGGACTCTGTTCCGCAGAAAAAACACCCCGTTCAACAGCAGAAACCACAAAAATAGAAATGGCTTGAACGCTCTGCAAG
This sequence comes from Scolopax mira, assembly GCA_004320125.1. Classification (NCBI taxonomy): domain Eukaryota; kingdom Metazoa; phylum Chordata; class Aves; order Charadriiformes; family Scolopacidae; genus Scolopax; species Scolopax mira. Next base: position 18,555 of record BJBW01009102.1, read on the forward strand.
AACGACGGCTAGGGTTTGAAAAGAAAGAGGGACTCTCTATATGTACTATGCAGAGTATCTGTATCACATGCTTTAGATAATAACTCACATGCAGACTTGGGAAAGAATCTTCCTTTTCAACAATGATACATAATTTGACTTTAGGGAGTGGGAGAAGAAAAAGAATGGCCCTGCCTCTGAAATACTAGAAGTTTACCGCAGATAGAGAGAATGACGTCAGGATGACGCTTCTACTGTTGCTAGTAACGGCTCAGCTGCCTCACATTGACAAAATACGTTGGAACTCCTGTTTTTCACGCACATTCCCACCATTCTGCTGCATACCAGAAAATTTAGCCAACTAGTCAATGGAGTATATTTCTTCTCCTGGCCTCTGTGATACAACTCTTCAACTACCCTGTTCTGCATCTCTAGCACAATGCATTCCTTGGATACCCTGGAATTTGGTGCATCATCAAGTGTCTACCCATACTCAAGTTTAATATTTGCCACGTTATTAGGCACGGATTACTCGTCGAGTGCTAGATGACCCAAAGCTATCTTTATAACAAATTGAGACATAAAGATAAGAGAGCATCTATTTTGAAGCATAAATTTATAATAATGGTGAGCATAACAAACATCATTAATATTGTCTTAACGATAAAGATTCTCACTGGCTATATCAGCAATTCAGTTAGATCATATACTCCCTAACATTAATAAAATTTTCTCTCTGCTAACATTAAATAGAGTGTCTTTGTCATGGATAGATGCTATTTGCACGTAGGGGAAGAAGAAAGGCACAGAATGAGTTCCTAAAGTTATACAACATATATCTGAGACTCAACTGCCATTGAAAAGGGAGATCCCATCTCCTCTCGGCAGCGCATTTCTATCCATTTCTTTTAGAGAGCAACATTTCTTTCAGTGATGGTTTCAGTCAGATTAGTGAGCTCTACAACGGCCAATCTCTGTCATTTGTGCCAAGAGAATGGAGACTGTGGCAGTGCATACTCACAACTGAAATTAAAGTGGTTTTTTTTGGAGCAGCTCAACCTTGCATCAGCTTAAAAGAGTTTGAAACTGCGCCCAGGAACCTCATTTATATTCTGACCCAAAGCACAATAACCTTATTTTGCCTTTTTTTGTTTGTTTCATGACAGGGATCAGGGAACTGATTTGGAAGTAAGTTTTGATAGCTTTCAAATGGATCAGTTCCCTGACTAGTTTGCATTCCACCCACAACTACTACTAGTACAACAGAACTAATACTAACAAAAGAGACGAAGCAGGAGTGCCTAAAGAGGTGTTCCTAAGAGCAATGTCAAGTCTAACGCTTGTGGGGCGATATTGCCTTGTGCCAGACTAGGGTGAGAATGTAACTGAAACTTAACAAACCAGGAAAGCTGTGGTCTGCTCTCCAAAAAAAGGCTGCCACAGCTACACAGCTATTCAGGAACCACTAGGAAAAGCCACTCCTTTGAATTTCTGTACAGGACCGCACACATAACTCATGTGCTACTTATCTGACTATTCCCCATGAAACCTGGGGTGGAAATGCATATTCTTGCTGCAGGTGGGCTACAAAAATACTAATTTTCATAGTGCCAAGAAAAATCTTTTGCCAGATTATAATGGAAACTTACTTGATGTGTCCCCTTTACATTTTAAATAATCTGTCAGTTTGCTCAGTTCTGAGTCCAAGTATATTGGTTTTTGATATATGTGACAGGATGAATTTGCTCAGTCGCACGACATCCCAATGGCTGTATTTTCCAAGCCAAAAGCAGTGCACTGACCTGGTAGTCCAGCATGAGGAGCAATGTGCACCGCACGCTGACATCGCCGGGTCTTTTCACCTGGAAGCCATCCGTTTCCTGGGTTGTGGGAGTTCTGTGCCACTGCCAAAGGGAAAAACAAGTATGATGGTCAGTCATTTTTTCACTGATATTCATTGAAGCGCATCTTGCACAGTACACCGTGCAAGAATAAGACAAGTACAAAAACCAACCACAAAACAAAACTCCCCAAATAATTTCTTGCTCTACTCTTAGGATGAGGCTTTGGTGCACAATCTGTTCTGCTGTTGGCACACTTTACTTAAAATGTGCACAAATTTTTCATCATTTCATACATTCTGTTCCAAGATGTGCAATACATCACTACTACATCTATGTTTTTAGACTATGAAGATCCTGTTACTAAACATTTTTTAAAAGGATGGAATTTTGAAAACTTTGAAAATATTTTAAATGAAAAAATGAAGGCAAGGTCACTTAGAAAAGGGAGACAATGGGCACATCACTCTTTATCTGTGCTGGTATTATGTTTGTATCCAAAGGGTGCACAACCTTCTTACCTCCACAAGATGGTTGTCAGGTCCATAAAGATCTTTGTCCAGTTCAATAACCAAACTCTTAAAAAAAGATGAAAATTTCCGTTTCTGTTTGCTGAGCTGTACAATCAGAAGAAACAGAGATGTTTAAGGCTGTATATATTAGCTTGTCTTCTATGCTTCCTTCTCAGGCTTTCTCTTATCTTAATTTCCACATAGACCACAAGTGTGATCAATCTAATTGAGTTTTTCCTCTGACAAATGCAAGGTAAAATGCAAAAATCTCAACAGTGGTGGAAAAGTGCACACTTAAGGGAAGATTTCCCTGACTCTCTGAATATTATTGAAAAGACTGGCTTGTAATGCGAACAGGCACCTGTGAGAGCGAGACACAGAGATGCTCCCAGGGCAGGAGCCCCTCTGTTGTGAGGGCAGGCTGGGAGAGTTGGGGGGTTCAGCCTGGAGAAGAGAAGGCTCCACGGAGACTTTAGAGCCCCTATTAGTCCCTAAAGGGGGCTTATAAGAAAGACAGCAATGGGCTTCTTACCGAGGCCTGAAGTGACAGATAAAGAGGTAATGGTTTGAAACTGAAAGAGGGGAGATTGCAATGAGATGTGGGGAAGAACTTCTTTGCTGTGGTGAGAGCCTGGCCCAGGTTGCCCAGAGAAGCTGCCCTGTCCCTGGAGGGGTTCAAGGCCAGGTTGCATGGGGCTTGGAGCAACCTGGTCTGGTGGGAGGAGTCCCTGCCTGTGGTGGTAGTGGGGTTGACTAGATAATCTTTAATGCTCTCTTCCAACATAAACCATTCTGAGTCTAAGGCCACTGTATGCTCTTTAACACCTTGAGGTTTTTTGATGAATGCTAATTTCTTGGTTTGATTTATCAGATGACAGTAAATTTTACAGATTAATCATACACTAAGTACAATTTTTTTCTTTTACATTTTGCCTTTCCATTTGATTATCAGCATTTGCTGTTTACTGCACAGCATATATTGTCTAAATTAAAAACTGGGAGGTCCATAATCACATAATCTGACCTCCCACAGAACACAGTCCACAGGATTTCAATTAATTTCTTCCTATTTAATGCAGAAAATCTTTTACAAATACATGCTCCCTCAATTTAAACTTTGCCAGTAATTGAGAAGCTAATTTTTCCACCAAAGTAAATCACCTCTTTCTTAGTTAAAATATATGCTCTAATTTCTAAACTGAATTTATCGAACTTCAATTTCCAGATGTTGCATTCTGTCACCTCTTCATCCTCCAGCAAGGTTATGATTCTGATTCATGTACTGTTAACTCCAGTCAAACTGATGTGCCTTGAAAGGCTTGACCTCTCCATACATGCATGTTCATCCTACCAAATATTTAGCTTGTGAAGTCTATTCAAATAGGTCACACCTTTATTAGGAAAGTCCAGCCTTTCTCGAGGAAAGCTAAAATCCATTACTGAGGTTTCTCAGGATTTCAGGATGATAAAACTTTTCTTCCACCCTTGCTCTGACCATTATTACCTCCTCTTGTCCTCCCTTGGAATATGAACTACTTGTTTTTCCTTCTTGTCCTGCTCTTCAGAAGATACACTGCGTGCTGTGGGCCTGACATCACACCTCTCGTCACCTGAACCCTGCCGTATCTGATAAGGGAATCATCTCAGCCCTGTCCTCTCCACCTCCTTCTTCCTGTCCTGCCCTTGAGTCTGCTCCATTTCCCACTGCCCTCCCTGTTCCTCCCCAACATCCCCATCATGGCCTTATCCCCCATTCCAGCCAGACACGGTGCCTTCATAAGGCAGCGCTGCAATTCAGAGATGTCTTGTCTGAGCTGATGTCCCCAGTAAAGTCCACCACTCCATAGGACACTCTCCAGACCCTCGCCAGCCCCAGTGAAGTGCAAGGGAAGTCATACGTCATCCAGGAGCTTCCCCTCCACTCGCAGCTCCCAGGAAGCAATGCTGCCATCAGAGTCATCAGCATCGGATTTTGCAGGATTAAATGTGTTGGAGATGTAAAGTCTCAGTTTCCGCTTTTGCTGTTATAGAAATAGAGAAAAGAAAAGTACACATCAGTTTAAGTCCAAGACCTGAAGAAGCCACAGGAGAGAGATGATAGTTACATGTTTAGTAGAGAATCTGTGTGTTTAGTATAGTTGCACCAGGTTATACCAGAATTTAAGATTTGGTTATGTATAAGAAAATACACTGAAGAGCTGGACCTGAGACTTCCTTTCAAAAACTATTGGCTATATAAATATGCTGAGATCCACTCTAAGTGAAGAAAGACAGGAGGTTGCAGGACCAAGCCCTTGAGGCTACACATCCTTTAGTTATGGGTCAGATCATTGTAAGAAAAGCACGACGTGGTGCCTTTCCTGTCCAGATCCTAGCTAGATCACCAAGGCTCAGCTAGAAACCTCTTGCCACATGAATGTATTCCATAGTTGCACCAATTCAGATTTGCAAATGGCAGTTGCGAATACAGCTAATGCTGCAAATTGCATACTGGGCATCTCTCTGTCCATCTTCATTCCACCATCATGCAGAGCCTGGTAACAGTCTTCCTACAGACACACACCCAAAGACACACACACCCCTAGCCCTGTTGCCTAACCTTCCTCTTTAATTGCCTTTCACCCTAATCAATCATGTTGCAGCTCCAGCTTGCTGTGAGACCAGAGAGGTGGAAGGCACTGTACTTCATCCCTAACCTGGAGCTCAGGTCTGTGAGATACAACCATCTCTACCTGTTAGCATTCTTGCAGGCTATCTAAGGCTTCCTCATCACTGTGCTGGCTTATGGCTACTTTATTTCTCAGTGCCTTTCCCTCCCGTGAACCATGTGAAAAACCTGGTCATTAACTTTGATGCATGGATTTTAGAAAAGATGTTGCCAAAAATTTCTTTGAGACTCTAATCTCAAATATCTGTTAATAATATAATGACAAAAAGGCTACAGTTGTCAAGTTAATGCAGTCTAAACAACCTTCACACAACATAAGAAAGGAGTAGCCTTGTAAAGCCCTTGTACTCGCACACACACATATACAGGAATGAATTTACACACATCGGGTCAGGAAACAAAATCTAATAGAGCATAGAGGAATGTGGAACGCAGATACGTATGCCTGAAGAGGAACAAAAAAATGACTACATTTTGCCAAACCTAGGGAAGACAGGGACAGAAAGATTTGATGGAAAGGGGGGTGTCTATGGTACGCGCTGAGAGGAAAAAGGATTTTCCACAGTGCCAAGATACTGTACTGAGATTTCACATTTATATCACTGATCCGTTTCCTTTTCGTTTTCCTTCCATATACATTATATCCATTCTGCCCTTTAACCTGGAAACTCCTTCCCTCCTCGTGTCTCCCCATATCCAGATAGGAACTGCATCTTTGTACTTTGTCAGACTGAAGAAGTCTGTCTGACATTTGAAGTCTGACTTTTCATCACTAAGATTATCCTCTGCAATAACATAGTTATTCAAATCTGAATATTTTAGATGTCTTCCTTTCTCCTAGCTTCCAGGCTCTGGCTTCCTTCTATAGTCTAAATGAAGTTAGTAACAAGGTCTAACTCCACTGTGAAATACAAAATACCTATCCTTGACAATTCCCACTGTTTCCCTTTCCTAACCCCTCATAATTTTTCTTTCCAGTCATGCAGAAGCCAGATGCAGCTCACGCTGTCGAGCTGGGCTCCTGCTGGGCTCCCTGCACTTTCCCCACTCTACCAAAGTCAGAGACTGCACATCATTTGTTTGTTTCTCCCATATCTCTCTCCTCAATTTAGTGTTTTCTTCTACACAACAAATCCTCTTTCTCAAACGTAATCCTTTCCTCCCTGTAATCCCTATAAATCAGCTCACTTCTTCCACATTGTCATCAGAAAAGTACTTAGAATAATCATGAATAAAATTCCTAAGGAATGGCTATCTCTAGTTATCTGTCATGTCACTTTCTATGTATCTTGATTTTAGATCAAAAAATATTTAGCCTTTTATTCCAACATGCTACAGGACTACTGACAATCTGTAAGCATCGTGGAATGCTGAGCCTTTAGTCTCCAGTAAGCAAAGACATTCCATCCAACACACAAAATGTGTAACTTCACCCTGGGGGTTGTCTTCAGATTTTGGCCCAGAAGGTACCGCAAATTTGCAATGCTATTAAAACAGTGATTATCTCCCAAATGCAACCATAGAAAGACCCTTGCTTCTGACTGATAGCAAACATCCAGAAAATCAGTCAAATAGGGCAACTGCACAGTTGCAGAAGGACCCCAAGACTAAATGGGCTTTAAATATACTAAGAATCCTTATTAGAACACAAATAGAATAAAGCAACATAAAGAAGGAGAACTCATATTTGCCAGGTAAAATGGAATAAATAAATAATTTTAAAAAGATTTTATAAATCAAATTTTCTCTGCTCACAGGTCCTTGCAAAAGTTTCATTTCTTCAGGCTTGCTCTTATTCCAGCAACTCTGTGGTTTCTTGGATTGCAGAGAACTCTGTAGATTCATTCCTGGGAGACAGAGAGAATCCTCTCCTTTTATTCCTTAAGATTAAACTGTGTTTGTCTATTTTCTTCTCTCAGGAGACTCCAAATTTCTGCTTTCTCTTCCAGTTTCTCACTCGGCGAGGCCATCCCTTGTCCTTCCTGCCTGGATGACTGTCCTGTCCAGCATAACCTGGCTCCACCAGGCCAAGGGCACCTCTTCTTCACAGCTGAGCCACCACCCCTCAAAGAACCATGTACAACCAATTGCCAGCAGGCGTCAACCATCCCATTGTCATCTTCAGGAACTCCAGACCTGAGCTGCAGAGAGCAGCCATATCTGCCACAGGCACTCTGGAAAGCAGTCTAAAAATAATGCGTGTTCATTTGGCCACGAACACTGCTTGAACAGCCAAATGTGTCCTCTGCACAGCACTGAACTGACCCAGACACATTCACCTTTCTGAAGCTGCTGCCAACACATCCACCTCCTGTTTGCTCCTGTATGAGTTGCTGCTCTGTTTTTTCCTTTTTTCTGCCCTTCCCAGAACTCCCACCACCACCTCTTCCTTACATACGTCAGTGCTGCCAGCACCACTGGCTCCTCATCAAAGCTTCCTGGGAGCAGCTCTGCACAAGACATTCTGGGAGGATGACCACCTTCTCTTCCAGTTCCAGGAACCAGACAACAGCATCTGGACTTCCCCTACATACTCTTATCACCAACAGTGGTCATACGTACTTCGAGCAGTGTCATTTAAAGAAAATACACTTTAAAATCTCCAGCAAAACATCAGAAACATAGTTCTACAAATGAGCATTTTCTTTGGACCAGCAGGCTCCTCCTCTGCCCTGACTTTTCTCCTGTCAGCTGTGAGACATTTCCATCCCACCCGATGAAGCATGATCCAAGAGTTCAAATCCCTCCTGAGGGCCCTACCCAGCGAGTAACAACTTCAGCACTCACAGTGCTGAAGTTATGTTGCTTCAGCTATGCCGCTACCGTAAGGATGTCCAGTCTTGGGAGAAAACATCCCAGAGATGATATAGATAGTCAGAACTGAGCTCAAGGAAGAACACTACCAGAATGGCACTGGTTGGGGTTTTATAGCCGCTACATAGACCATAAAGTCTCCTTGGCTGAAGACATGCAGAATCGCTGCACTCAGTTCACTTACGAGTACTCCTGGGTTCCACAATAACGTCAAGTTCATACCCAGAGGGCTCTGACAGTGGAGGTGTTCTTCCATCTCCAGTCAAGCAACTCCATCCAATCCAGGCAGAAGTGACACACCATCAGTTTTGCGCAACTTGGTCACTTTGCAGATTAAATACAGCAGTGCAATAGACTTGAGCAAGAAACCACTGCCTTTCAACAAATTTGGCAGATTTCTTACAATGCACATTATAGCACAGATCTAAAACTTGTTCTCTCTGCATGGTGGCTTCTCAGAGAACAGAGAAGCAATTTTCATCTCGGACACAAATGCATTTCATCTCAGACACACTGAAACGTTACCACCCAGAAAGACAAAGTTCAACAGGGGCAAACTTCACAGGGACTCGATCAACGTTGTGAATAAAATAACCTCCTGTGCAAAAATCAATAAATGCTTACTCTGCTTATTCTCCAAGATACACAACTTTAATGTGCATCTTTGACTTGTCTTCAGCAAAATGAACTTGAAATAGCAGTCATATTAAAAAGAAAAGCCTTACCCAAAAAGCACTCCATTTCATTTGCAATTTTTCCTTGAGAAAAAGAAAAGGAAAAAAGAAGCTTATGTGACAGAAGACTGGTCATGTCAGGAACCAACTACTGCGAAGGTCTTGGCTACAACAGAGTGCAAGCGACAGGAAAGCTCATGTGGAATGAAACAGACCTAAACAGGAGGCTGACGGGACGCTGGAACAGCAGAACCATGGCTTTTCCTTCAATGACATCTTCACACAAATCAATGCAGCTTTCAGTTGAAGTAAATGGGCAAAATGCTGAAAATCCACCAGATCCTTCAGAAAACTACCTCTGGTTTATAGGGCCACATTTTTTTCCGTTTCCATTAGCGTTAAATCCCTAAAAAGTCAAATCAGAAACTAAGCCTCTGAAAATACCCTCATCTCTGTGATATTCCCAAGACAAATCTCCACTGACTGCTGAAGTTAAAGTTACCTTCAGTGAGCTCTCAGGCAGGACAATACCTCCAGGACACTTCTAGGGAAGTTGTGCTTGCAATTTCAAACAAATTAAGTTATCAGCAGATAATCCATTGCAGATTGTATCAAGAAAATCTGGCTGCCGATCCATGAACAGCGTTGTGTTAAGAGCTCTCTATGCACATCTTAAGGAAGGATTTCTATGAACCTTAACACAGCATAAAAATCTCGTGCATAAAGCACAGGAAAGATGAAAGTCTATGCTTCTGTCATCTTTGCATATGGAACAACTGTTCCCAGCAGAAACTGGGAAGAAACTGTTCCCAGCAGAAACCAGCAGAAGATAAAGAAGCATAGAGACTAGAAATCAGGATACAAGAAGGACAATGTTCACTAATAACATGTGTTCAAGTCTGACCATTATTTTATAATCAAATGTAAAGTGGAGTGTCTGTATCACAAATGGAATATAGAGGGAATACTCACCCTGAGTAGCAGCCACCACATATGTCAAAAATTTTAGAAGAAACAAAACCAGTTAGGTAAGCCATGACAACAAAAGAGGACAAGAACTTAAAAATGTCCAACCCAAAGCAGGAAAATCAGTGGCTTGGTAGAATATGCAAGTATCATGAATACTAAAAGGAACTGCCCAATATTTACTGAGTTTAAAATTACACCAACACATGAAAAAGATCTGTAGACAGTTCTCTAAGAACTTCAACAAAACCTCAAAAAAAGTCAACCAAATGTTATACAGAAATGAAATGGAGAATAGTATGCACAATAGTCTATAATATAGCGGCTTATTTGACAGTTATATACTACACTTTCTCAGAAAGAGAATCAGGAGGTGTTTACTTACAGGTGGTAAGAATAGCTGGCTGCACTGGAAATTTCTCCCTATGGAGTTAGGGAAGACTGGATTTTTTACTGAAGAAAAGAGAACATTAAGAACTCGAAAGACATATTTTAAATATGAGATTAGGTCTTTCTGTTTTCCCTACCTCACAATGCAAAAAGCAGAACACAAAATTACGCCACAAGACCATAAGTTCAAACCTGATCGATGGAAGTATGTCACATATGCTATATAAAGCATAATGAACCAACATTAATCCATAGAACTCATTCTCACGGAACATACATTTAAAACTTGAAGGTTTTTATGCCAGAAGAGACTTTATTGCCCAGGTCAATTTTCTGTGGAACACAGGCTCCAATCATTCAGCAAACAGGGCAGCTCTTTTTAAAGGACATCCAGTGGTGACTTAAGACTTGATATATAATTAAGAATCTATTACATCTCTGATATCTTGTTCTAGTGGTCAGAAAAATACACATTAATCAGTCTCAACTGGTGTATTTTTGAACTAAAGCCAAAAGCTCTTTACACCAAAAAAACCCCCCAACCACCACCACCAAAAAATAACAGGGAAGGAGCTGGAGTGTCTGTATTATGTACAGATCCCAGGAATATACAGTCATGTCAACATATGAGAATTATAGAAGATGTCAGACCTTTCTGTGTCTTAATATAAACTGAACTTGGACTACTGGACCTTCCTACGAAGTGTTTAGCAATGGAACACATTATCCAAACAAGTTGTGGAGTCTCCCACCTTGGAGGTGTCCAAAAGCCATCTGGACATGGTCCTAGGCAACCAGCTCTTGGTGGCCCTGCTTGAACTGTGGGCACAATTTCTGACAGTGAGTAACTATCCCGGCTGCAAGCCCACCGGTAACACAGTAATACGTGTTGCTGCAATGCAACTGGCATCTCAGTCCTATCAACAATAACATATAAGACCCCAGATCAGTATAGAGAAGACAACCTGGGAACTCCTAGGGCCAAGTTGAGGGATGTCCAAAAGGTGACTGCATATCAATATACACATTAAGGCTAAGGACAGTAAGGCAATCACAAACTATGACTCAACTGTCCCAATGTATAACCACATCCTAATCAGAGGATATATCTATTTGGACTGATCTCCTCACACTAGGCAAACTGTAACCTATTTGGCTTTTTATTTTGCAAATTTTATGGCTCACGATTAAAGATGAGAAAATTCTTTATAAAATTCCCTCAATAAATTGTTTTGTTTAAACTGAAATTGCCATAAATTCTGTTTTGCCTTCAACGTATTTCTACTTTAAATGGCTTGTGCAGACATTTACCCTGAAATGCTTTAAAATATCTTATCAAAACCACTGTAGCGCTCCATCGAGTGCACCAATGGGCTCTAGTGTTACTGAGCTGGCAGCAACAATAAATCCAGGTAACAGGACTTTATCACGTAATGTTTTCAGAACCCACAAAGGTACAATTTCAAAAATGAAATGATGTTTCCCCTCCTCGATTCAGAGGAATTTTGCTTTTCTGACAATTAAAACTTCTAATTTCAAGTTTAAGATATATTCTGTCACCTTTTCCCCCATGATGTTAATGATGTTTAATAATAATTGGCAATTATTTTATAGAAGAAATTCCTTCAATTAATCCCAGCCAGCACTAAGACCAATGTTACAATCACATAAAAGGAAGTACATGGCCCACGCGCCGCAGACCTCAAAGTGAGGAGGGGAACCTACAACAGCTAAAAAGAGCTAGAGCTGCCACTGCTCTCATTTACCTTAGATTTTCTTTAGTAATCCCCACATTTTTCTCCATAACATCCCATGAAGAACAAAGAAAATGCTTTGCTCACGTTGGGGTAAATGACACCTACTGCATTTGTTGATTAAAACAAGTGCAAGCTTGATACCAGGAACTCAGTCACAGTAGAGTTCAGAGTCTGATAGAAAAATCTCCACAAATTATATTTTCTTCTGCCCCTAAGAATATCCCTTGGATGCTTGAGGCTTAGAACTCAGTACACAGAACAGATGAGAGCCTCTTAGAATGACAGAACTGCAGAGCTCAGGTGCCGCAGACACAAGGCATACTGAGAAAAAAAACCAAAAAAGTCTTGCCTGAGAATGGCAGAGGACCAAGCAGAAACCTCAAGTGTTTCAGAAAAAAATGTAGATTTCCCTCTGCCAGCAATCCAATAGCAATTCCTCAGTCATCTTAAAACCTGAAAGCAGGGAAAGAATCTCACTTTTACAAATCCAGGGAGAGAGATGTTATGACTGTATTCAGATGCTACTACTCTATTTTAACCTAAAAAATGATAATCTGGGAGTAGCTTGTTTAGTTTGTGGACACTGATCTGGTAAACTCTATGTCCCACAGCAGCGCACTGTGAAAGTGACGGTCCCTGCATAGCAGTCTTCAGTTTGGGCAAGACCAAGGATTGTCTGTGGTGCCAAGGGCTGTGGAGTAGGAGCTCGGCTCGTGGGATGGTCACTAGATGCCCTCCTTTCATCCAGGTGACCCCTGGTCCAAATCTTGGGATGAAAATCATCTCAGTCTTAAAATTATGTTTATGTCCACAACTGACTACTTATCTCAGGGTTAGACAATAGAGAGAAACAGGCACTTTTTATGGCATGACTTATTTATATTCTTTTCAGTATGTACTTCCTCTATGAGAAGAACTATGCCCTGAACTCCATTGCCTACACTGACTAAATCTCTCAACTATAAAGGGACCCCAGGAGCTACTGCATAAACAAACACAATGAGGATATGCAGGGGGAAAATTAGAAGGGCCAAGGCTC
>BJBW01009104.1:23323-40344 GCA_004320125.1 Scolopax mira
AGGAAAAGTGTGACCAGCAGGTTGAGAGAGGTCATCCTCCCCCTCTGCTCTGCCCTGGGGAGGCCCCATCTGGAGCACTGGGACCAGTTCTGGGCTCCCCAGTTCAAGGACAGGGAACTGCTGGAGAAGGGACAGCAGAGGCTACAGAGATGGTGAGGGCCTGGAGCACCTCTCTTACAAGGAGAGGCTGATGGACTTGGAGCCATCTAGTCTGGAGAAGAAAAGACTATAAATACTGAAAGACGCCTATAAATACTGCAAGGGGGGGTCTCAGGAGGATGGGGATGGTCTTTTTTCAGTGGTGCCCAGTGACAGGACAAGAGGAAACAGGCACAAGCTTGAACATAAGAAGTTCCACCTAAACATGAGGAGGAACTTCTTCCCTTTGCAGGTGGCAGAGCCCTGGAAGAGGCTGCCCAGGGAGGTGGTGGAGTCTCCTTCTCTGGAGACATTCAAACCCCACCTGGACATGTTCCTGTGGGACCTGCTCTGGGGTGACCCTGCTTTGGCAGGGGGGTTGAACTGGATGATCTCCAGAGATCCCTTCCAACCCCATACCATTCTGTGATTCAGTGGGTCCAGGCCCATCTTCTGCCCCCATCGGGACGTGGTGACGTGGGTTTAAGGAAAGGAAGGATCTGCCCAAGTGCAGAGGGTGGGGCCCATCTCTCTAACCCAGGAGCCTGGGAAGCTGTGGCAGGGTGAGATAAGGAAAGAGGGAAAGACAGGAGGTGGCAGAGCAGCCCGGGCTCGGTGCCAGCCCCTCTGGAGAGGCTGTGACAGCAGCAGACAGTTGGTCATGTCCCCCCCCCAGGGTGGCTATCGCAGCAGAGCAGTGCTCCCCCATCTTCCTCCTGTATCACCCCGTTCCGGGGCCGGCTGCTCCCATTTGCATGTAATCAGGCACCAGATGGGAAACGAGAGGGTGTCCTCTTCTCCCTTCTAGAAAAACCTTGGGAAGGAGGGGTGGTGGTGGGGGGGTGGAAGAGGTGGCAGGACATACTGCAGTTAGCCAAGGGAAAGACAGAACGTCCCTCCTGAAGCAAAGATGAAACAGGAATCCCCGGGTTTGGTTATTAGAGTTTAGTAAACAGACAAAATGCCACCCGTGGAACTAATCCTCGTTATCTCTGCGAGCGAGGAGCGCTGCCAGATCTCCCATAAGGTGGGAAGGCACAAGGAGGCACAATGATCTCTGCTCAGGACTGTCTGAAGGGGCAGGGGAACGTTCCAGAAGAGCAGCAGCATTAGGAGGCCTTTCTGAGAGTTAAGGGCATTCCCTGGGAGACACTTCAAGTATTTCTCCGGTCACTTAATCTTCCAACCTAAAATTAAGTTTTTAAACACACAAGTGTCCTCAAATGTGTGTTCTCCCAAGTGTTCTCCCTTCCCCAGCTCCCACTGCACAAACAAGGGAAGGCCGGACCCAGACGATCTTTGAAACCTTTGAAACCTCCTCTGTAGACAGACAATTCTTCAAGTCAAACACACCCTACTGAAAATCTTCCCTGCCAAAGGTCCACAGGAGCTATTAGCAAAGAAACAGGAAATTAAATGTAAGAAAAAGAAACGGAGAGGGAACTACCAAAGCACAGGTGCTCCAAAGAACATAAAACTGCAACAAAAAGTAGTTATAAAGGTTAAATAAAGGAGTTTTGACCATATGCTTTTTCCCACTGACGGACCAGTAGCTCAGCTTTTCTGGGAACCCTTCAGAGTCAGTTCTTTCAAGCTAGAAATTCAAATTCAACTTTCAGTTTCTCTCCCACACCGGCTTTTTAAGGTATGGTGATTTGACCCCAATACCCACAGCTGGAACAAACTCCAAATATTCACTCCTCTCAGCTGTTTTGTTTCAGCATAAAGGAGGTCCCACAGCTGCATCTCCGATAGTTCTCATCATATCTCATGCTATAAATACAGCAAGGAATACTGAGAAAAAACCATAATGAAGTGGTTTGGTACAACTAAACCAAGTGCCACTGCCTTTCAAGTCCAAGTTTTGCTGTCACCAAACACTTCCCTCAACGTTTAAAACCCCACGTTTTGCTTTATTGTGTAGGAAGAGGTAAGAAAGCACCAGCTGTCACCTATCAAATGGGCTACAGCCACTGTCCCCCAGACAAGCTGTGCATTATCAGCCAAGTTTGGTTCATCTGCAACAAGAACAGGCCTTTCCGTATCTTTCCCCCCCAAAGACACAAGCCACGGAGCAAGAGTTATAAAATTGAAGTTCCTACATTCCTGCAGGCTACACTCCAGCCTACGCAATGCAGTCATCTCCCTGTAATTAAGGTTCCTAACAACATGCTGTGTAGTAGCAGAAGTAACACAATCTTTTACAACTGCTCAAGGGCTGCAGGTCAAGGATCCAACTTCTCATCGTACTCTGCCTGCTGGTTTCCATTGCTTCAGCCACAGCAGTTTCTGGAGCCTTCTCTCCTCACACAGAAGAGCTGACCTACACCCCACCAGTTCTTCTCAGCTTTCAGAGCCTCGGAAAGACACAAAGCTTCAGAATTACCAAATTCATCTCACAGCTATGGAGCCACCTAGTCAGTGTGTTCCAAAAAGTCACCTTTTAATACTCCAGCACCGTCCAGTTCCTCAGTATATTTACAGGAGAATATTTTTGAGCAATGGGCCTGGCCCTCCCTTCCCCACAGACCCCTCTGAGTACAACCTATTACACCTCCCACTGTTCTTGAGCTTTATGTCAACGTCACTCGAGGAAGTGACAGGCCAATAGGAAACACGTTATGCCCAAGAGTCGCCACCTCAGCCCTGGCATTCTGGTCCAGTGCTCAGGTCCTAAATGAGATTATATTTCTGGCTGTTTGCTACGGGTAGGAGGGAGACAGAGCTTAGATTTAAAGTCCTGATCAGCTGAGCATGAACGTGGAAGATCAAAGGGTCATTCAGCACACAAGCTAAGCTTTCCCTCATTGTCCTTGAACAAAATTCCTCTCACTCTAAAGCGTGGAGTAAAATGCCTGCCTGTCTGCCTCCCACTCTATCCCCAAGAGAGATGGCTGCATTTCACTACTGGACAGTTTTCTGCACGCAAATGTTTTGAGATGAAAAGCTCTAAAGAGCAGCAAGATAAATAAAACTGCAGTTTATTAAAAGAGACTAACAGATTATTCACCAGACCAGCCAAGCTATTTCACAGTCTGGTCATGCCTGCAGTGAAAACAGTGGGAGTTTTGGGAACAGAGCACAAGCCCTGCTAAGAGTAAGGAGACATTATGAAATAGATCATTTTCACTAAGTCATGGAAAGGCAGGAAGCCTCTCCTAATAGTATGAATCATCAATATACCAGAAAGAAAGAGTGCACTTAAACCTCATCACCGATGTCCGGCTCTGCCAACATCATAATAGAGTGTGTAAATGAATCCCAGGAGAGCAAGTCACTCAAGTACCAACAAATCGGTAGAAAAGGGAGAAAGGACTCAAAACTACAGCTGTAATAAAGCACATCTCATACCTGCAACATCCTCTGCTGCTGCTGCTTGGGTTCCTTCCACCCACTGCAAGAGCCATCTGATCATTCCACTGCTGTGACCCTGCAGCTTCTCCTGCTGGAAATCAGACACAGTGGGGATCAAGTTCATTACCTGCTTTGGGAGCCATTCCTTGTACACTTGCAGAAGTTTGGGGACATGATTTCCAATTTTCTATCACCTTTAGTGCTGACAGCATCCAGGGCAATCCCCCGATTTGTGCCAGGCCCTGCATCTACCCAGGAGCTGCTCAAAGTGACACAGGACACACTTAAGGGACACCAGTAAATCTCACTTATCCTAAGAAGGCTCTTGTTTCTCTTCACAGAGAGAAACAGATTCAGAAATTAGTCAACACCAGAGACTTGGTGAGCTTTCCCATAACAACACGGGCTGCATTACATGTAGAATGTTCACAAAGACAGAATGAAGGGACAAATTCTTGCTTCAGAGAATGTATGTTAAAGGAAGCTTTAAGTTTTTAGGGCAGGGAAACCCACAGTCTCTCAGCTCACACAGCAGAGTGGCAGCAACCAAAGCTCTAGGTGAGCCATCAGTGGCAAAGCCCAGTGGCTCAGTCACACACCACTACCCTTCTATCTCCTGAAACTGAATCAGATTAGAAAGTGTTAGAAAAGCAATACAGAAAAAAATAAATAAATGTAACAGGCTGTATTTGGCACAAGAATATTACCCTGTCACAGATATAAGGCAGCCCCCAAGGGAAGCTCCCCAAGAAGCGCTGCCGAACTTCTCCAGAACATGGAATTTAGGAATTTGGAAGACCAGGTAAATAAAACTGTGTGGTAACAACTGGTACAATGTAATTAGGAAAAAATGCAGACGCTGAAGAAAATAACCTACTTGGCTCACCTCGGAGCTCAGCAAGCCAGAAGTTCATATGGGAAGAAACTCTTTTTTCTCCCCCTTTTTTTTTTTTTTTGCCATGAATAATTAGAAAACCAGGAGTTTCAAAGGAAATCAGCAGTTCCAGCTGGCACATAAACCTTATCCCAGGAGCAGCCATTTTGCAGCAGCAGCGCAGTTCTAAGGGGACACTAACCCCCAGAAAGCAGGAACATGGCTCACCCCAATCTTTCTTTATCTGACAAAGAGGTATAAAGGGTAGTGATTGTCAGATAAGTGTGTGTAAGATAAGCTGCTGTAAAAGATACTGCTCCCATCTCCTTACATGCTTCCTCCAGATAGATCCTCCCATTCTCCAGCCGCTCTGCACTGGCAGTTTGCACCCCCTGTTTGGTGTTTCTTTGGCTCCTTCAGTGCTAAGGCACAGAGCTAATCAGTCTCCTAGGAAACTAAGGGAAAGAGAAACCTGCCAAAATGGAGAAGCAGCCAAATTGATGCATATTTTATATCAATCAGACCATCCCAGTGATGGTTGTTGCTCAATGTATCATTTTGTTCTCAAAATTGTTTTGCCCAGCTCGGGTTCTTACTTCTACCTTCTTTTGCTATAAACCTGTTTTACTCCTTGTCTTAACATTCCTTATTTTCCCAACTTTTGGCTGAGCCTCCAAGGATACTCCACCCTTAAGTTTGGGGGTGACACTTGGTTTCTCTGGTACCTGCCTCCTATTTTCACTAAACAGTAGGTATATCCTAAATTATCTCTCTTCCCTGTCTACCCAAGGCATAGAGTATGGTGATTTGGGACCACAATTTAATTAGAAGAGTAAGCAAAGACAAGTTCTGTCCCTACATATAACCTCTTGTTAAATATCTCCCAAGTTACTACAATCAAGATATTCTTGTCAGCTGGAAACAGAGCAACAAAGTCTGTGGCTATTTGCCCACAGAACCACAGCCACTTTTAAGTAAAAAAGAACTGCCCACAGGATAACACCAAACAGGCTAAAGTTTTGCCTTGACTTCCCACAACACTGACATTTTTGGTGACAAGCATTTCTTAGCACCTGTGAAAGTTTGTGTCATTGGGCTGAACAGCATGAGCCGAGTTTTCCTTTAAGGAAGTGAGGGATTTGATTGATTAGGAAGCAAAGCATTAACAGCAGTGCCAGGCAGTTGGAGAGCACTGCCTAGACTGGAAGGAATGTATTAAAGGAGCAGATCACAAATCCAAAAGCAGACAAGAAAATCCAAAAAATAACCCATTTTTGGCAGGAACAGGATGAGGGTGGCATAAAAATATCTGGCGTATAAACAGGCTTTAGTCCTGCCAGGGTAAAATGTACTTTTATTGCAACTATTCAATAATTAGATTATACTATGAGACCCAAGGGAGCAAGGGAGGGGACCAGGAAGTGTGGCTATATTCAGTTGTAACTAAGTGAAAAACTTCTGCTTTCAGCAAAACTAAGACCGGATCTTTTTTTCCATTGCAATTTAAATAATATTAAAAAAAAAAAAAAAGGGAAGAGATGTAGGCCAAACTGGATTGACCTTGCTCCTGATGCCAGAAAACACAGGATCTACCCAGATGCCTGCATGCCAGAGCCCCAGGGAAGGAGCGAGCACGTGGATGGGGTCTGAGTTTATTGAAACACTCCTCTTCCTCCATCTCCAGTGATGGTACAGGGCCACGATTCTCCATACAGGGTTTTCTGTGACTATTTATACCACAAGTCAGTATCCATTCAAATCTAAACCAGCTTCAGGCTTTAAAAAAAATAAACACAACACCCCCCACCCCCCACCCCAACTGTTTGCTGAACCATCTGCAAACACATCTTCTCAGAATTACAGTCCTCCTGATGTGCAACAGCTGATGAATATTTTGTTTAATGTGAAAGTTAAAAAATACTATGCCCATCTGCAAAGAAACCCCACAGCCCAGACTAGCTTCTGCACTATGATTCTCTAAGTTAAATGCATTCATTGCTGCTGGGTTTGCTTCTCAAGTGTCCCAAGGTTCCCTGGAGAGCTGGCCCCTTCAGCTGCAAACACACCTCAAGGCTCAAAAATACACAGGGCTGAGCTCATTGTGTCCCAGGTCCCACGGATTTTCTCCCCCATTAAATTCTGTGCTTTGCACCTTCTACCATTTGCATACACACATATATCTGCATTTAATCTGTTTGCACGTTACCAACTCTGCTTTGACAAGAACCAAGTTCAGGCCTCTCAGCTAATGAGTCAGAGGAATTTAGGCTCCAACACCTGCTCAGAGTTGGGCACACATAGATCAGGTGGCTCAGGCCCTGTCTGAAAATACAGCCAGGAAACAGCAGGGAGCTCTCTGTTCTCCTATTGTAGAAGTGCTCTTCTGAGAGACAGTGACCCACTCCCACACGGGTCTTTAAAATTGGATCAGGAATTCTTCAAGCTTTACACACTTGGGTCAAGAGGTTCTCTGATGTTGCTCTATTGCCTGGACCTACTACTCTTAAAACCCAAATATTTAAAAATATTAAGCTGGAACCCAAACCAGAGGAAAGCCAGCTCTACTCACCTTCTGAAGACATAAAAGGAGTCATCCTAGATCCTCATATAATGGTGTTCTGGATATTTGCAGCATGTTACCATTATCCTAGGCCTTCTGTATCTCTAGCCCCCAGAGCTGGACTGAGATGATACCTAAAAGCAAGTAAGATTTATTCAAGTAGAGCACTTGAGATATTTTTATGGTGTATTTTCATTATATAGCATTTCTTTCACTTGCTTTAAAACACACTTAAGTAGGTGAAGTAGCCCTGCAGGAATGCATTATAATGGCAAATAACACACAAAGCAATTAAAGTGAATGCTTTAACATTTATAAAGCACTTACCAACTGAAAAACATGAAGTACTTTACAAGCATTTATTCTGTTCCATAACCATTCTACAGAAGCGAGCCCACTTGGTGTTATCACTGACAGAAGTGAGTTATATTAAGCTTCCACAGGCAGCTCATTCAACGCCACGTCTCCAAAGCAAGTGGGAACCAAGGTTAAATATGAAAGTTTTAAACCTCATTTCAACCTATTGATGCTTATACCTGTCTATGGAGATTGATATGGTGAAAATTCCCTTTTCATTGTCTATATTTTCTAAGATTCATCAAGACAAACTTTTTACTTAAATACGACAGTGAGTGTACCCAAGGCTAAGTCCTGAAGATTTTTAGGAAGGCTAAAGGCCTACAGAGATTTCAACAGATTCAGTGAGATCTTCAGGGCCAAGAGGTTTCAGGTAGAACTTCTGACACCAGTGGCAACTTGGCATCTACATATATTCAACCAAGGATCTAGAAATCAAAAATGACTTTTGTGTGATTTGACATGAAATTTCGAGTCATCGCACTTGTTAAACTTTCTTCTGGTGCAGCACCAGGAAATTCCTCATTTCCTACTTGGAAAATTCTGACAGAGTTAAGAGGCTGCAAGTCTGCCTTAAGAACCTTATCGAGGGGATTTTAACCTCAGTGGAGATCCTTGTAAGCAGAAGCTACACCAGTTTTGCACCCCGAAATCGCTCCCTCCTCCCAAGTTCATTGTTTGCTCGGGGTGAAGTGGTTTCAGGCACTGACATCTAGTGGCGATGCCAATGTGGAGGGCACCTGCCAGCAAACACAGCCTCGAGTTTCAGGTCCCTTTTGTGGTTTTTTTTTTCTTTTTTTTTTTCTCAGAACAAACCAGCAGTTTCAGCTCCAACAAAGGCCAGGGCTGGAGCTTCTTCAGTCCCGACTGCTGGCACACGGCCAGGGGCTGCACACATCCTTCACACACACAGCAATGAAAAAAAAACCCAACAAGATTTTTATTTCTGACAGAAACCTCCTAAGTTTGGGCTGGATTTTGAGCTGAAGTGTAGTAGGGGTAAATTAAATCCTTGCAGTTTGTTCTGATGGCAAATACAGCCATACAGAAAAGCTCTTGCAAGTTCTACTGTGGTCACAACACGATCAGATTGATGCTCTTCTGAGACCACGAGAACAGCTAATGCCACCTTCCCCTGT
This sequence comes from Scolopax mira, assembly GCA_004320125.1. NCBI lineage: Eukaryota > Metazoa > Chordata > Aves > Charadriiformes > Scolopacidae > Scolopax > Scolopax mira. Next base: position 31,746 of record BJBW01009104.1, read on the forward strand.
CATTGTCCCCTTCCTCTACACACAGTGGATACCCTAATGTCCCTTCAATGTTCAACCTGCACACAGGACTTATTTAAACTGGTAATGCAAACGGCAAGATAGGACAGGGAAGTGGATTCCTGGCTTCTGTTCAAGCACTGCCACCTCTAGGAAAGCTTTTAAACACCACCCACTTCTGCTCCCTTTGTTTTTCCAATAACATCCTGTTGGTGGTGATAAATCCTGCTAGCACGCCTTAACATAAACAACTGACTTCAGACATAAGCTTCAGTAACATCTAGAAGCTCCAGCTAATATTTGATTTGTTTATCAGATTCAATAGGCACCATAGCTCTCATAACGTGGTGGTTTTGAAAGAGGAATCCTTTTTTCTATCATCAACAGGCAACTATTTCAGTGGGATGTGGTAACGGGCAACTTTTCACATGGTCATCACATTCAAGCAAACCTGCAACTAAATTTAGATATTTGCAAGGTTGATGTTATGTTAGTACCAGCCTTTTAGCTAATTGTCATTTTTCTACCACAGGCAGATTCCATTTTATGCAAGAGATAAAAGATGAAGAAGTTGCAATCTACAAGCTCTTTGAAATCTTTTTTATTGCTCACAACTGCCCCACACATAGAGCCCTTCATCCGTTTGCAGCATTAGGCACATTCACTCTAGTGAGGCCTGAGCTTTGTCTCACAGAAAATACAAGGAAGACAAGAAACTACAAAGTGTTTAGACTTTAACTCACCCCTTTCCATTAAGGAATAGTGCCCTGCTTTTCTTTGTTCCCACTCATCTTGCCCTGTGAGGCGATGCTTTAGTTCATCCCAAATTTATCTTAAATGAAGCATTTCAACCCAGTCTAACAACTCGAGAGCACAACATTCATTAGCCTAGCACTAGGTTTTGGCTCAACTGCAATTTGAAATCCTAAGAAATTCCAAGTCGTCTTTTCTTTTCCTTATTTTCCATTTATATTGCATTTCTGCAATGGCATTTTCTCCTGCAGCCACCTTTCAGTGGGTTTGCAAATTAGTTCACTGAAATAACCAGATTTACTAATGAGCTGTTCACACCCTCACAGTTTTTCCTTAGGTTTAACGTGTACAATTTTTAGATCAACTATGTACACTCCCACTTCACATACCACACATACTGCTTCCCATTCCTCTCTGCTTGGGCAAAAGCAGAGGTATTTCATCTTGACTTCTTCAGGTGGCTTGCCTTCCAGTATTTCACAGGAGACTGGATGCACCTAGAAGCAGTAACAACGTGCAATGAGAGAAACAGTATTACTTGCATGACTAAGGATGACATGCACTCATGAGGATTACAGGATTAGGCCCTAAGAATTTCATAATCCTTAAAGATAACCACAGTTGAAAAGAAATCATGTGTTTGATTAAATACCATTATTTTTCCCCGGATCTTTACATAAAGCAATATACTGCTGCTCACAAACAGTGTTATCATGTCAATATCAATTTATTATGTTGGACGAGCTATTGGCTTAATCACAAGCAAGGAAGCAGCTCCCGTGGAGCATGCAGCCAGTGCAGGAGGAGACCACACTGGGATGAACTCGCTGCCTTTCAGCTCCCGGCCCACCAGAGGCCTAAGGCAGCAAGAGCCACCTCAGGGGAACCACAAGATGCCTCCTCGTTTCAGGGCAGAATCTCGACCGGCTCGCATTCACTCATGAGAGAACCACACAGGCAAAGCTTTACCAAAAACAACCCCCCTTTCCAGAGCAGAAAAATTAATTAACGATTAAAGCCTTTCCGAATGAGAGCCCGAGGCCGCCCAGGCCTGTGAGGCCCGCCCAGGCCCTTTAGGCCCCTGCGACGGCCCGCCCCGGAGCCAGGCCCCGGGAAAGGCCTCTCCCTCCAGCAGGCCGCAAGCAGGGCAGGCGGCGGCACCCCCCACAGCAAGAAGGGGGGCCGGCAGCCGGAGGCGCGGCGCTCCCCGCCTCCGCCTCAAAAGCAACGGGGACTCACCGCCTTCCTCCACCCAATAGACCCGGAGACGCGCCTCTGCCCGACCCCAAGATGGCCCCCGGCGGGAGGGCTCAGGCTGCCCGTACCCAACATGGCTCCCCAGGGAACACACCCGCACCGCTCCCCAGCAGCCCTCGGACTTTACACCCAGACCCAAGATGGCCGCCTCCGCCCCAGCCCTCAGCCCAAACCCAAGATGGCCGCCGGCAGCTTCACTATCAGCGGCGCCACCTGATACCTGTCCGAATCCAAGATGGCAGCCCCCGCTGGCGCGAGGCTGGCTAGGAGGGGTCACGTGACGAGGGGAGGGGGGGTGTGGACCGTGTCCCGGCGGAAGCGTGAGGGACTGAGCAGGGAACAGGGACTGGCGGCGGCGGGAGCGGGCTGGCACCGCCGGAGCAGACGTGCCGCAGGACGGGAGACACGGCTGTCACCACGGAGCCCGCCAGCGCTAACACGGCGGCTACTGCCGCTTCGCGGACCGGGGGCGCCGGGGACCAGCCAACCTCGCTGCCCCCGCCCCCACCGAGGATGCCGCGCAGGAAGGTGAGCGCGGCCGGGGAATCGGGAAGGCGCCCATCGGGGGGACTGGCGAGCTCCGATAGCAGCTTTTTTCCCCCTTTTCCTACCCCCTCCGCTACCTCTCCTGGGCACAAAACCGAGGGGAAAATAGCGGCCTTCAGCCCCCAGCGCCCGCCCCCCTCGCTCTGTGAGTGGCTCCCGCTCGGGCTCATTGGTCGCTGATTGGCCGCCTTGCTCGTCACTCATCGCCCCCAACGGTTACCATTTTCCCTCCCCCGCGCCTGCAGCGCGGTCGTCCTCTCGGCTTTTCCGATTGGGCAGGCGGTCGGGGAGCTGGTCGCCTATTGGCTGGGCTGCCTTGCCGGGATGATAGTTGATGGGTTCCCGCGGCTGCCCATCTACGCCCCCAACGGTCACCTCCCCGCGCGTGCCTTGTTTCTCCGTCTCTCCCTTCCCCCCATCCCTCCCCGCCCCCGCGAGGTTGATGTTTCGCTGGGAGCGAGGCTTGCACCGATAGGCTGGCGGCTGCCGCCAATCACCCCTGGCGGCCGCGGCTTTTTTCTCTCTAAGCTGTCATTGGCTGTCTCTCCCTTTCGGTCACTCCCATCCGCACTGTGATTGGCTGGGACCGGCGGAGTCTCCGCTGGGCGCAAAACAAAGCGGCGCGGGGGCTGCGCTCGCGCTCACCGCCCCCACCCTTCGTCTCAGGCGGGGGCTGGTGCCGTCCCCCGTCCCCTCAGGGCTTGTGGCCGCTTGGGGGCTGATTCTACCCGCCCGTCACCGGTCCGGCTATCCGCACCGAGACCTCCAGACCTCCCGGCTTTCCGGTCAGGGCTGTGGAAATGGAGTCTTTGGAGGGCCTGGTGGCTGCCCGCCAACTCCTGAGGCCTGCTTCCCTCAGAGAGCCGCCGCTGCCTGGTGCAGGGGGCCACTCAGGTGGGCCGAGACGAGATGAATACGATTGATTACGTTCCTCTTTTGGCCCAGCGCTTCGCTGAGGGCCTTCGTTTTCCCTGTGCTACTTCCAACGGGGAGCCCTCACACTGCCCGGAATTGCTGTGTGGGGAAGAGGCGGTTTGGCCGTTGCCGGAGCCCATCTGTTTGCTCCACCACCTGCTCCCGCAGGGGCCTTGTGCTCTGCGGGGCTGTCTCGGCTGGTTTAAACAAGCAGATGGTGTGGGAGTGCTGTGGGCTCGGCAGGGTGAACTGAGAACGGGCAACTCGGAGCATATGCTCTCCAGCCTTCAACCTTCATTTACCTTTTACTTTAAATAAAATTGGGTGCTACTGTGACCTTTCTTACTTTGCATAAACTTTAATATTGCAGGCACTGTCTGACTCGCATATTTACTAAGTTATTTTCTCCAGAGAAAAACGCTTGATGCTTACTAGTTTGTATATGTCATTGTGCCAGCTTGAAATTAACTATCTAGCATCCAATGGTTTTGCTTTATATATAGTATAAGCACAATATGCAAGTTTTAAGTGCTTTTGTGCTAATGTCTGGGTCTGTGGTGTCGCAGAGGAATGCGGGCAGTAGCTCAGATGGAACAGAAGACTCCGATTTCTCTACTGATCCTGAACATACAGACAGCTCTGAAAGCGATGGCACATCACGACGATCCGCCCGTGTCACCCGTTCCTCAGCCAGACTCAGTCAAAGCTCTCAAGGTAAATGCTTGATTATTTTTTTTAAAGAAGGAAAAGAGAAACAGCCTCTTAAGCAACAAAAGGCTCAGTGTGCTCCATATTCCTGGCCTTTAGAGCTTAAATGTGTGGAGTTTATAAGTAAACAAAAATTGGCTGTTAATGTACCACAGCAAAAAGCAGTCTTTATAAATACATATTGCACAAATGAGGTAATACCCAAAGATTACAGTGGTGACAGAAATCAAAATGGGATTATACTCTGTTCAAAAAGAAAAGCTGTCTAGTTGTTAAAGGAAGCAGGATTCAGACCCCGTGGCTCTGCTGTCAGCTTTGCCCAGTTTTTCTGAGGCCTTTAAACATTTGTTTTCCATCTAACTGGGGATATTGGTACCGGAGCCAAGTTACAGAGAGAGTGTTTGGGGTGAAAGCTGTTCTTATTTGTTTTGTTTGTTTGTTTGGGGTTTTCTGTACTGCATGGGAAGATGGAAGGTGTATTTTCATGACTTGCTGACACTGACCCTGCTCTGCAATAAGTGTAATCAACATATTGCCAGTTATTTTGGGTGCTTCTACTTTTGCATCCAGATTGTAAGAGGAAACATTGAATGTTTCCACCTCCTCATTTTTAGTGTTAGTCTAGTCATTTCTGGGCTGTTAGTCAATAGGCTGCCATCTGGCATCAAGGGGAGGAAATGACAGGAGGTGATAATTTCTTTCTATTGCTCAACGTGTATACTTTGATAAAGATTCTGTTTTGTGGTAGATTTTATTTCAGGTAAGAAATATATGTGCACAATCACCTGGTAATTAGGTCTTTAAAACAAGAGGAAAAGTGGCATGGATGTCTGTGGGATGCCTGTGACACTCCTAGGTTATGAAAGCATTATTTTCATGCAAAATATTTGTTTTATAGTGTTATGAGAAGTATTGTATCACAAAGCCACATACAGGGTCCCAAATAAAGCTCTACATCAGAGGCAATCTTGCTATTCCCAAAGGTTATCTAAACACTGATAGCTCTTATCTAAACTAATGATTCTTTAGCTTTCCAAATGGGAGCTGGTTTATAATTACTAGTTCATTAAGTAATTAAGTCTAGAGAAAGGTGAATCTAATTCCAGATTCCTCAGTGTTGGTAAAAGTGCCAAGAGATTTAAGCTTGGAAGAGCAGAGCACATCTTTGTGCTGACATGCAGCGGTGAGTGGTAGGTCAGAACCCTGTGTTGATACCCAGCTGTCGGTTGTAATCATAGACTCCCAAGATCATCTGCTCCAACCTTTCCATCAGATGTTGACATCACAGACCTCAGAGGCGAGTCTCTGACTTCCAGTGGTTCTTGTGGGTGTAATGATGGTGTTTTTGTGGAATTAGATTCCAGCCCGGTTCGTAACCCGCCGTCGTTTGGAGCGGAGGAGCCGGTCTATTCTACGCGGAGGGTGACCCGCAGCCAACAGCAGCCCCCTCCCGTGACACCGAAGAAATACCCGCTGCGACAAACCCGCTCCTCCGGGTCAGAGACAGAGCAAGTGGTTGACTTTTCTGACAGAGGTACGTGAGAACGTGCTGAGGTGTCGAAAGTTTGCAAAATGCTATGGGAAAGAATATGCGACTCCATTCTCTGAGGGCACAGTATGATATCCTGAGGATTAGAGGGTCTGAGACAGCTGTCCGGAGTCGCTTTACGTATTTTTTTGAAAGCTTTCTTTCAGGCAAATTTGTAACATCTTGATCCTTATTCAGACACTAAAAATGCAGCGGATCACGATGAGTCTCCACCTCGTACCCCCACCGGGAATGCCCCTTCCTCAGAGTCTGATATTGATATCTCCAGTCCAAATGTATCCCATGATGAGAGCATTGCCAAGGACATGTCCATGAAGGATTCTGGAAGTGACCTGTCTCACCGCCCTAAGCGCCGCCGCTTCCATGAAAGCTACAATTTCAACATGAAATGTCCCACTCCTGGTTGTAACTCTTTAGGTAATTTCAGCTCCAGGATTAATCTGTTGGTTTTTGCATTCCTGCTGTGATATTCAAAGTCCCTCGCAGTTGAGTTATAGGTCCCAATAATAAGCACTTAATTAAGACCAGAAATATTACTGAGAAGTGGGTTAGAGAAGGGATATGAAGCATCTCTGCAGGTGTATTCCTCCTGGAGGTGTTTCTGTTTGGGGGATGACAGGATAAAGCCCAGGTGAGGAGTATGAGCACAGGTGTGGGAGGAAGATGCAGAGTCTTGCAGGAAATTCACTGGGCTCTGCCAGAAGCAGGTTTTCAGAAACCAATTATTGCAGACCTTTAATATACCTGGCTGCTTGCATGGAGTGCAGCTTTTGAGTTAGTGTGAAAAAGATTTTCCTCCTTTGTTTTTAAAGCATGTGCCATGAACTGTGAAGTGTGCTCCTCCTCTTACACTGAGCATGCTCCTTGAGAAGCTCCTATGAGCTATCTGCCCACCTAGGATATTTTTGAAACCTCTTTATGATCTTTTGTTAAAAGTGTGGGTTTTTTCTGATGCTTTGCAGGACACCTAACTGGAAAACACGAGCGACACTTCTCCATATCGGGATGCCCGCTGTATCATAATCTCTCAGCAGATGAGTGCAAGGTAAGTGAGTCTTCTGTTTTATCTTCAACCATTATTTCTGGGTTTTTTGGGGGAACAAAGTGCCAGGACCTGTCATTTGTGAACAGGAAATAAGAGTGAAGATGTTTCAGCTGATGTCTTTAGCTCTAAAACACTCGTATGTCACATTAGGTGAATTTTCACAACTGTAATTCACAGATAAAGGAGAAATGGAAAAGATGAAGGCTTGGATAGTAGTTTGCTGCAGCACTGACAGATGAGTTTTGGCTTCTAGGTTCGAGCCCAGAGCCGGGATAAGCAGATTGAGGAGAGAATGCTGGCCCATCGGCAGGACGACAACAACAGGCACGCCACCAGGCACCAGGTAGGCCACCTGCATGTAACGGAGTGGCTGCTCAGGTAAAAGTGGAAAAAAACCCTCAGCTTGTGGTTTCCAGCAACCATGATTTTAACTTGATCTCCCTTTGTCACTTCTTGGGTAATCTACTGTGCTGACACTCTGATTTGCCATCTCCATTTTGTTTCAGCAAATGCAATTCATTGTATCCCTTAAATGAGAGAGCCGGGAGCAGGTGGGGAGGTGGCACCTCAAAGGAGGCTGGAGCTGTTCTCAGGGTATTCTTTGTATGCTTTGGTGTGTGGGACAAGAGAATTTCTGCACAACTGTAAACTACAATTTTACTCTGACTAAAGAGAAAAGAATAAAACCAGGGGAATTGCATTTTTCAGTTTGTGAGTCTTGGTCTTGAGTAAGGATGACTTAATGAGTCAGCTCAGCTTTTCCCCATGATGAAGCAGTGTGTGAGGAGTGTGGCCTGTCCTGTGGCACTGAGGGACACTGGCAAAGGCAAGCTGTGGTAGGAAGGAATTTTTCCTAGTTTCCACACCTGTATTGTACCCCCAGCAACCTCTTATTAGCACAGGATTTGGTTCAGAGACAACAAACCTCATCAAATGAAAGCCAGGGCAGAGGTCTTTTAGGGTGAGAAGATGAAGGAAGATGTTTGAAGTGGATGAAGCTTAGTAAAGGTTTCTGCCTCTGGTTTCTTTCAGGCACCAACAGAGAGACAGCTGCGATACAAAGAGAAAGTAGCTGAGCTCAGGAAGAAGAGGAACTCGGGCCTGAGCAAGGAGCAAAAAGAAAAATATATGGTAAAAATAATAACTTCATTCTTTCATTCCCTTCTGTCTGAACTGAGACCACTATGCAGGTGTTTGGCTTCCCAATCATCCTGCCATATTCTCAGCTAAAAACCAGCAAGATCCAGCAGCTTAGGAGCAGCCTGGCAGCAAAATCTATTATTTTTTTTTCCAGGAACACAGACAAACCTATGGCAATACCAGGGAACCTCTGCTCGAAAACCTGACGAGCGAGTACGACCTTGAGCTTTTCCGAAGAGCGCAAGCACGAGCATCTGAGGACCTGGTAAGACTTCTAAATCATCAAATGGCTTTGTTAGAATGTTTGCCTTCTGGGATTTTTTTTTTGTACTTGTGCAGCCAGAATCAGTTTGTAAGAAGAGCAGCTCCAGCTCAGCTGAGTCAGCAAAGTGACACTAGGGGTAAATAACGTTTAAGTGCTGGTCATTTGGAGGGGTTGCTGAAAGTGCAGGTGGAGCAAAGTGTTTGCAGTTCCAAATGCTGCAGGGCCTGTGAGGGGAATGATTAGTATCAGTTCTGTTTAATAGGTGTTTGTTTTCAGTGAAAGAACAGACTTTCAGCAGCTCCACTTGCCAAAGGAATGACTCGGGAGAGATAACAAGAGACAAAAGTTGCATTGACAGTAGCCAGTGGCTGGAAAGGAGTTCAAAACCTCATATTGCTGAGGCTTTTGTACGTGCTTTCCAAAG
>BJBW01009104.1:44338-71881 GCA_004320125.1 Scolopax mira
CACAGCTTCTCTGGGCAACCTGGGCCAGGCTCTCACCACGCTCACACCAAAGAATCTTTCTAGCTATCTAATCTAAATCTCCTCTCTTTCAATTTAAAACCATTACCCCTCATCCTATGGCTCCCCTCCTTGATCAAGTCCCTCCCCACCTCTCCTGTAGCGCCCCCTTCAGGTACTGGAACACCATTATAAGGTCTCCCAGAGCCTTCTCTTCTCCAGGCTGAACGACCCCAACTGTCCTCACAGCAGAGGTGCTCCAGCCCTCTGATCGTTTTTGTCCCCTCTTCTGGATCTGTTGCAACAGGTCCATGTCCTTCCTGTGTTGAGGACTCCAAAGCTGGACACAATACTCCAGGTGGGGTCTCATGAGAGCAGAGCAGAGGAGTAATGTTCTATTCATGTTCTATTTCAACTGATTTTTCCCCAGTGTTCCTCCTAGACTGGGTTTCCAGTTCTGGGATGAGCTGGGCTGTTCCTGTACAGCTCTACATGGCTTGTATCCACAGCCTGTGGCTCTTTGTACTATTTGCAATCAGTCAGCCCTCGAGAGTGAGATAGAAGTTGTAAACTAACAATTAAAGGCTATTGAGGAGGAATTTGTTTCTGTTCTAACATAAGCTGTTGCTGGTTTGCAGAAATCAGTCAGGAGACCGCAGTGAACCCTGTCGACATTGTTAGCACCTTGCAGGCACTTCAGATGCTCAAGTACTGGAAGGGAAAACACCTGGTCCTAAAAAGACAGGTAAGGTTTGTGATGGCTGTTTTCTGCATTTTTCTTCCCTTATATTTAGTTGTTAGATTCATATCAACTTGCTGAAATTGGTATTTCCTTTGCGCTGTGCTGGGTTTTCCAGCCTCTTCATTCTAGTGAGGGAGCACCTTAATCTTCCAATGCAGTAACTGATAAAATACACCACGAGCTTCCAGCCTGAGTCTTCAGTGGCATAAAAATCTGCTCTATTGACCTTCCTTCTCTGATGTGTGGAATAACGTCGCTCATCATAAGCAGCTTTTCAGGGGGAGCAGTGGATCAATGTTCCAAATCATGCTCTTACTCAGGCCTGCCCTTTAGTGGGCAAATGGGTGATACTGGAATGAACTGAATTGAGTCCTGTGTGTACCCTCAGTAGGTGTAAGACAAGTGGTTTATAATCCCCAAATGTGACAGCTTCTTTCTTTTGTTTTCCCTGCCCTTTGGCTTCGCTTTGTAGCTAAAAGTAGCCTTGCTGGTGGGGTTGGAAGGGCTTCTAGGACACACTGTGGAGAGAACGTTCCGTTTGTTATGCTGAGCAGTCAGTGACCTGGGTCATCTTCAGATTTGTGGACTTGGATGTGTGGTGTTGTACCATGGATAATTCTCCCATCGGAGATCGTTTGTTTTTAACCTGCCCTTTCGTGCTCTTTTCCTTAGGATCTGATTGATGAATGGATAGCCAAAGAGGCAAAAAGATCCAACAGCAATAAGATAATGGATCCCAGCTGTCTGAAATGGACCCCTCCTAAGGGAACTTAACTGTCTCTCACTCCTGAAGCCAGTGAAACCCCAGCAGTAGGAAGTACCCTCGGGATCTCTGTTGTATCTGTTGCTGTTGTGATTGCCTGGTACAGTACCCTCCTGAAAGCTCAGTTCCCCTTGGTACTGTTCTGGCCCGGATCTTTTGTGCACACCACAGACGCTAGTTCTGAGGAACTTTATGTTTCGGCCTCAATGAGGTTGCAAGGATTGGATCTGTATAGGACCCAAACGAAGCTCCTAGCAGCGCTGGCCCAAGGAGTTCTGATATCTGGTACTGTACCTGTCCAGTCACTGGTCTCACCCTCGTGTTCTTATTCCGATGAGGTTGTGTTGTGTCCTATAATCTGGTTGTTTCTTCCTTCGGGTTTCTTGTGTTCTAAGTAATGGAGGTAACTTCTGTGGCTTTTGAACAAGGTCTAATAACGCTTGTTTGGCAAAGGTCTGGTTTTCCAACAAGCTGCAGTTACACTGACTTTGGCATTTTTGACTAGTCCTCCCTGATGGACTGTGTTCCATTCCATGTACCAGGTAGTTTTAGTGAGGTAGCATACCACCTCTTCCAGCAGGGTTTTCCATATAACATGGTCTTCACATAGTTAATATTGTCCAGTCAGAAGCTTTCATGCCTTGTGAGTGCTGTGATTGTGAGTGTTACCCTGGAGGAGCCGAAGGCTGGGTGTGTGAGAACATCATGGGCTGAGATGTTCCAGAGAGTGGCTCTTGGTAAATGCTCCTGGAGCTACTCCAGTGCCACAGCTGTTGGAGAGACCTCTTTGATTATAAGTTACTGGTTTTTCCTGTTTATCTTTTTTGGAGTTAATGGGATTCTTTACACAGAAGCAGCCTGTTCAGTATATTTCACTGGAGATACTTTACCCAAGAGCAGTCTTCCTTCAATTGTAGATCTCTTTGTATTAGAAAGGACTTTTTTTCCTTTAGACTGAAGAAATAAAAACTTTGGATGGATTTTGCTAGCCTTGTCCAAACAGCCACAGAAACTCTACAATGCAAATATCATCAGTTGTTGGATTGCCTACAGTGTACCTTCTGTGCATCGTGGCAACTCCAGTTTAGCTGTGTGGATGGTTTGCTTCTCCGACAGTGCGTTCTTGTTTGTCTTTGTAAAACAAAAACAAAAAAAGCTTCCTCTCTCCCATCAGCACCACGGGAAGAAACTATCGTACAATGGCTTTCAAGTATAACCACTGTCTTTGTGTCACAAGTTTCCTATAAGGCTCCAGTGTGACTAAAAGGGGGGGGCACAAGCTTGGGGGAGACCATGGCAGCATCATATAGTGCTGATTTCACTTCAGCCTTCCAGTGCTTCCTCAGTAACAGTTGCAATGGACTGGTAGGTGGGAGCCATTTCCTGTTAACCACTGACCCATCCTAGCCTGGAAAAGTTCTCTACTGATGGTTGTCTGCCTTTCTCTGCCTCCTTAAAAACAAAGCAAACAAAAAAAAAAGAAGAAAAAGAAAAAAGATGATCAGCACATGGTGTCTACCTTGTGGGCATTACTGAAGTTTGCTGTCTCCTGCCCTTTGCTCCTGTATTGTAACTGCAGATACTCGTGAAACTATCCAACCAAGTAGATCTCTGGTGGAGTAGGGAAGAAGGCCATTCTTGTGCAGAAGCTAAACCCTGTTCCCATGATGTGGTAGAATGTGCTATTCTTGTATCTACTTCTCAATAAAGCATGTTCTCTGCTCAAATTTATGCTGCCTTTTTATTTTTATTTTTCTATTCTGCATCTCAAGTGAATGGCACTTTATGTTGCAAGAGACTAATTTGGAACCCATCTTTGTACCTGGTGTGTACCTGTGACTAGAGTGGCTTTTAGGATGAATCTTTTGGAAATTGTCCATATTGTGATTTCACTCCAGAGCTTACTGTGCACAGGAGGCTGCCATGAGGAACACGTGGAGTTTGCCAGATACTGATAAGTTAGGTATGTCATGCAAAATTGGGGTGGCATTTGTCAACGTGCAGTTCATTGAAGGAGGAGTTCTCCTAAAAGTGATAGATTTTTAGCTTTCTGTGCTTCCTTGACCAGACCTTCTTGTACTGTGGGAGAGCTTGGGGCAGTGAAGCCTCTGATCTTCAAAAAACAGTGTTTGAAGTTCAGCATGTCTTGGGCATTTTCAGTCTTTGATGTCATCTCTGATACTGAATGGTTAATTACACATTATCTGCTGCAGCTCTCTCCAAAAATTCTGCTTTTCTATGTAACTCGGTGGGAGTTAAGAAGAGCAGGGACTGTTTTTGGGCTCTGAGCTGCAGGGAGCTGTGGGGAGGAAGGCTGAGATGTTCAGTGGTGAGGGCCTGGGCCTGGAGGTGCTCAGCTTGGGAAGAAAGAGCAAAGTCACGGAGATGGAACACCCTGGGAGTTGGGGGGGGATTACGATCCCTGAGCAATGATGTTTGTTTACTCAAGTTGCATCAAGGCTTTTCCTCATTCTGTCTTGTTTTCTTTAATAAGATGGTTTTTTGAAGCATTGGATTTGGGAGAATTGCTTTTACTTCTTTGAGTGCAGTTTTGCACTACACCACTTGCAGGTTTTTGCTCTCTTTCTTGTGTGTTTGTTTTTCTTGCAGTTACAGTGAGATGCAGCCTGACTGAGTTTGTAGTAACCAGACAGAGACAAAAGGATAAGGGTTTATTCTCTCTGCTCTGCTGTCACAACCAGCCCCTTTTGAAGCTTTTCTTTCCCTCCAGACCTTATTCTGTCAGGTCTTTTTATGTTGTGACTTCTCAGAGGCAGTGACTGCCTCTCTGTATTCTTACAGCTCATAACATGAGGGGGTCCTACGCTTGAGAGAGACCTCTGGGTGCTTTGGTAATGCAAGTACTAATTAAGTAGTGAGTCACAGATAGCCATAAACATCTCTGGGTAACCAGAGGATGAGATGTGCTCAAGGTTTCACCCGCAGTTTATTCATAGCAACTGCAAACGTGCAGATGTTACATTCTGGATAGGCAGTTTGAAGCCCTCCTAAAAAAACTACACTGCTACCAAAAAGCAGCTGGTGCTTTCAGTAAATTTTCCTGGTGTGATGCCTTCTTGCCCCCTTCTCTTCTCATTTACAAAAAAAACTACTTGCATATAACCTTGACCTAACACAGGAATAGCTAATGTATGTCATTGTAAGCCCCCTACAGAGAGTTCTTTGCTGTGACAGACCCAGAGAAACCCAAACCCAAATGCAGATGGAATGCAAGACTGAATGAGCACTACATCCCAGCAACAAGAACTGATTGTGGAACTGAAATTCATATAAATCAAATAAGAATTGGAAAAGGTGAAGAGCTGGAGCAGAGACAGCCTCATAAGGAATTGACTTTTTATGAAAGCCCTGGGTAATGTGCCCAAAATCAGAGGTTCCCTACCAAAGAACCAGGTAAACCCAGCTCTTCCAGTGCTCAGTCATGATATTTTAATGTCAAACTCATCCTTTTTTCAGGGGCCAACAATGAAGGTTTTTTTTTTGGGGGTGTCATCTAATGCACTTCTCATATATATGTTAGGACAAGGGGTTTTAAGTTGAAACAGGGGAGATTTAGATTAGACACTAGAAAGAGATTACTTCTCTAAGGGTGGTGAGACCAGGTTGGACAAGGCCTTGAGCAACCTGGTCTGGTGGGAGGTTTGAACTCGATGATCTTTAAGGTCCCTTCCAACTCTACCCATTCTGTGATTCTGTATTTTCTAAAAAGATGGTAATTCAGCAGAGCCAAGATTAAAACCCTTTTATGTCTCTGAGAACTAGCCCTTTGAAAGGTTTATGGGTGCAGTCGCAGTCGGTGTGTGTCCTTCTGTCCCACTATTGTTTCCTGGTGAGTTTGTTTCCTGGAGAACTTTCCGTGACTTCTGCCCCTTTGCTTCACTTCCATCTACCCGGGAGCTGCTTTGGTGACAGTCCCTCTGCTCCACAACTTTTCCCTTGGTTATTTTGCTGTTTCTGGCTTTCCAGATGTCATAGTTAAAACATCTTTGTTTTATTTTAGTCTTCATATTGAAGTACAGGTGTGATAGGACAAACTGCAGACAGGTATAATGTGGTTGGTTGCTTTCCAGAGGATTTTACCCTCAATTCTCCTCTTTGGAACACGTATATTCCTGGGTTAAAGCTTCACTCTACACACAGTTACTGTGTTTCAGGCTGGACACAGACAAACAGCATGGACTCTTGAGATGAACTCAAAACTGTTTCAGCTTTAGGAAGCTGAATTGAAGAATTAATCTAATTAATGCACAACTTGTGCATTTAAGAATCCCCTGACACCAACTCCAAGTTTCTCTGTGTAGTTTAAGATTTCAGAGCAAGAGGGATTCTTTGCTCTTGTGCCAACTCGTGCAGGAACTGCTTGTCTGGATCAAATCTAAGATCCTTTAACCCAATAACGTGTCTGACAGGAGTCAGAAGTTAATGTTCAAGGTTAATGACTGCTTCAACAACGTATGTCATCGTTAATTATTATATCTGCATATCTCTTTAAAGAAATATATCCCTATGAATAATGTATCTTCCTTAAGTGTTCAATTATGGTTTACCGGAGCATTCTGAAGCCATCCAGGGCCCTGCTTTATCCTCTCCTCACCCTGGTGTCTATCTCAGTGTAGCCTCAGGGCTGCTTTAACAGCCTGCTATCCCAAAACTTCCCTCAGCCTTGGGAAACTGTTAAAACACACAATATTCCAGCCTCATCCTTGACTTCAGCCTCTGGAAGCACAATGGCTGTGAGGATCCCAATGTGCTGACTCTAACAGAGACCAGGCCCAGCAAAGGGCTTTCTCACACCCTCTTCAGCTGCTGTTCCTGCCTGGCGTGAGTGAGGCTGGGATTTTTCTCAGAATCTGCCACTGGAGAATGCTCTTTTGACCTTGGACGTTATTTTTTTTTCTTCAAAAGGCAAGGAAAGCAAAGCTGTTCCAGCGTGGACGCTTTCCAAGTTGAACTTCTGCCCAGGACAAGGCAAGTTTTTGTAGTTAAAACCCCCAAAATGAGAATTTAGAATGAGTTATGATGATGGACAGTGAGCTACTGCCTCATTTGGGGAATGGTTTCGTTTATTCATCACGCTCTTCGTGCTTTGGAGGTGCAGTTGTTAACGAGCAGAACAGCTCTTGGAATCCTTTGGGGTCTGCTGTTGCATGAATTTTTGTTTTGCAGTGTGGAATCGGGCAGAGGGATCCTGCTCCTGCTGTTTCTTTCACCACTGGCTGCTTGGAAAAAAAACCAAGCCTTTTCTTGTGCTGCCCTTGGCTGGACCAGCACAGGGTTTGTAGGGACCAGCCAAATCCCTGACCTGATTCAAACCTCTCCATCTTTCACTCATTCCATTATAGAATCATCTGGACCAGAAGGGACCTCCAAAGGCCATCTAGTCCGACACCCCCAACTAGACCAGGTTGCCCAGGGCCTCCTCAAGTCTCCAGGGAAGGGGCCTCAACCCCCTCCTTGGGGATATTCACCCTTCACCATGATGAGACAATTTGGGGCTTCTTTTTCTCCACTCAGATCTCCTGCCCATCTCCAGGCACTGGTCATTCCCTGCTGTTCCTCTTCCCTGGCTGAGCAGTGATGGTTCTCTTGGCTTTTCCTTTTTGATGGAATTGCTTGGGGACAGGATGTGGGCATGTTGTGGCCATGCTGAGGATCTGCAGGGAAGGAATAGGTGGTTGATATTCCTATAAAGAACGTTAGAGGAAAAGAGGCAGCAGGGAAGCAGGAAGGAAAAGAAGCTAAATATGTACAATTACTCAGGTGTTTCTATTGTGATGGCCGTGTAACTCAGAGCTTAGTTTAAACCCCTGTAAGAGAGTCCATCTGCCAGTAACTCCGCCCTCCTGTTGTTCCAAAGCTATGGAAAGAACTGGAACACCTACTTCTCACACCACCTCATGGACAAGGGGAAAAGCAACTCTATTTTTGAGAGCGTCCCCTGTAATTAGGTCTGCTTCCCCCCCCTCCCCTGGGCTCCTGCCCACACACCACAAGAAAACACCCAGACTCGAGTCTGGGATGAGAGCAGAGGTGTAGCAAAAAGGGAGAAAACAAAAGGAAAAAAAAAAAATATCCCCAGGAAGTGAATAGATCTCAAAGGCTGTTATGAGTTTTCTACAGTAAAAGATGCCAAATCCAAAGAGAGCTGTTAAACTGGACACCCTCCTCCAGTGTCACAATTAACTCATGTGCTGGACCCTGGTAAAATAATTGTTAATTTGTATGTACTTTGCATACAGATCTTCAAGATCCACAAATTACAATAATCCTACATCATATATTACTAGGAGGAAGGAGGAAAAAAGTGCTTCTGGAGCTGGATTTATTATTCTGTTTTTTGTAGAAATCAATTAGTAAAGGAAGGAACATGCTGAGTTATATAAGGCACTAGACAACCAACAATATTTAAGAGAAAATTAGGGGGGTGAAAGGGAAGTGTTTGACCAAAAGGAGGTGCCGATGACTTTCATTTTCTTTCTATAGGATTCCCCTGGTGCTTGGGTACATCGGGCTCTTGATTAATGGAGATTAACGAGGAGTCTGAGTGAGGGCTTCTCACCGAGATCAATCTGGGACACAACACCGGGTCTGCGAGGGGCACAGGCACAGCCCGTGTGGGAGTGGGGGGCTCGGGGTGCTCGGCAGCCACTCGCCCACTCTTACCCCTCTGAAGGAGGGAGCTCAGTGGTTTTACCTCCAGCCCAAGCCCTGGCTGATGGGATGGTGCCTCTGCAGCTCTTGGGTTTCACATCTCACACAAAAAAAGGAGGGTTTCCGCTCTGCTGGGTGTTATTTAACCAAAATCACAGCAACTCCCCGCTGCAGGGTCTGCTGAGAGGGTATGAGTGTTTCTAGTTGTACGGAAAGAAAACCTTCTGGAGCTTCTCATCCTGAGACAAACATTGCCATGAGTGGCAAAGGTGGCTTCAGACCCCGTTTTTGTACGAGATGAGCAAAATGATTGCAGACTTGTTTTAACTTAATAGAGTTTTTTGCAGGCTACTGAGCAAATTGCTGTCTCTCTCCCCCCCTCCTGTGACTTCTCATCTCTCTTCTGCAGAAAAAGAAGGCTCTGATTCTTTCTCTGCACCAATAGCACTGACATTGATTTTGTTTACAGAGCTCTCTTGTTTTCAGTGCTGAGTCCTTGATCCCTTCTCAGTGAGTGAACCTCTGCTGCGTGTCCCTCCTCTTCCCACTGTCCTCTTAACACCAGTTTGGAGATTAATACAGCACTGGGACAGTTGGGCTGTGTCAGGCTAACGTGTAGAAACTCATTACTGGTCACTTGGTCTTGTGATGACTCAGAGAAAGAAAGGGAACCTCTCCCCAGATCTTGTGTTAAAACTGAGAAACGATGCTCTCTGATGTGAGACCAAACCAAAAACTCAAACCCATTTTGTGTTTCACTCCAGAACTGGGTTCTTCTCCAAGCTCAGCCATTGATTGGTTGTCTGATTCTGGCAACTTCTGGATCTTCCCTAGAGGCATCTCTGGGGCATGGACTCATCTGTGGACAGGTGTATCAGCAGAGGCTTTGACATATAAATGAAGTTAATCACAGCCTTGCTTTGACCAGGGATTAATTGCACAGCCATGTAAGTGCCATGTAGGTCACGTCACACTTGCCAGGGCTACAGAAGATGTAGAGGTACCCTCTGCTCTTCAGGACATCTTCATCTTTCACCACTCTGACCTGAGAACAGGAAACTTCAGTGGTGTTTCTCCCACCCCTGGAGATGCGCTGTGACCCCTTGGAGCAGCCGGAAAGAAACAGGATGTCATTAAACCATGTTTGTTGGTGACTTCAGAGTGTTCCTGATGAGCAAATACACTGGATCAAGATCGTTGTTTGCTTTCCATCCCAGCAGGGAGTTTTCCACACAGACCAATTGCTCTCCTTCCAGGGAGATAAATCACTTGCTGCTTGAGCCATTCTGCTAATTACTGAACGCTGGAACTGGCCATCAGAAGCCCATCTTTCTTTGACAGAGTAGTCTTTGAGGGAGAAAAACAGAAATCAGATGGGGAGCAGCAACAAAATTCAGTCACTAAGTTTAATATTGGCCAAGACTACTCCTTTTCTGTCTGATTTTAACCTCTTGGGAGCTGCTGGTTTAGAGAATGGCTTCACTCTGTGTCGTTTCCAGAAACACCCAGAGATATGGCTTGTAGCCAGTCGGCAATAAATAGCTTTCTCCTTTCTTGTAGTTAGGTTTTCAGTGGCCCTTTCGCAGACAGGTATTTGTGTCTTTTCTAGAGCAGGAAAAATGCCAAATTGAGGTTGTCTTACCTGATCCCATGTCTGCTTTCCAAGGCCAAACCTCAGACACACAAAGGTCACTTTGGACATCGTTCTGGAGCACATCCCTGATGCCAGAGGGAGGCTGCCCTCTCGCTGCTCTGTGGCATAAAGACACCAGGTATTAAAATATTGAAAATTAGAACAGATGTAACTGAGAAACAAGATGCAGATGAAGCTGGGTTTGCTTTGTGTGTGTTTGTTCACCTTCAGCAGGTCCTTCTTTGATCAGACCACGCTGTTGTCTCACATTGAGAGGATGTTATACACAGGTCCTAAATACTTCATTTTTCTTTTCTTCATTTTTTTTTCCATTCTGTTAATTTGGCTAATTCAACCACCTATAGATAAGGAATGCTATAATTCCAAGAAAGGCCATAGAGTTGGAAGCAGAAAACTTTTGCTGTTTTGTGTAAATTTTGTAATTTAAGCTCACCACGACGGTTAATTCTTCTCAAGTTTTCCATTAAAAAGCAGACACTCGCTTGATGGGGCTGTAAGAAATCCATTTCCCAGATGAGTTTGATTCAGATGACTTTAAAAAACCCTAAAACCTGTTTCCCACCCACCAGATGAGGGATGTATTTATTAGAGCATTAAATTGCCAGACCAGGAGTTTCTCTCCGATCACGCGCTGCCTTGATTAAAAGGGCTTTAAAAGTTACTGGATTTTATTTTCTCGGTTAAATTTGATCCTTCCTCATGCTTAGCTGGTCGAAGAGGCATTGCATACATGACTGAATCCAAGCCACCACAAAATTCCCTGGAAATCCCCAGCAAAATGTCAGCAGAGGCCGGGTCTGGTTGCTCGGGGAGGGCAGCAGAGGGTGCTGCCGGGCCGGGCGCTGCCAAACTGGGCAAAGAAGCATCTCCAGGGAGCTCGTTTTTTACTTTTCATCTATCCATCTAAATGTCTTTTCTGGGCAAAAATAACCCTTCACATTCAGGGAAGGGCATGGGGAGAGTAACCGCTGGCCAGGGCATGTTTTCAACCAGTGTAGAGGACGTCGGGATGGGATCACGCTGTAGGAAAGGTGCAAACTTACTCTCTGAGCTTTGACTGGTGCTTGGGAGAAAACCTTGGGTTTATTCCCCAGTTTGGCATGGGGAGACGGCTGGATGTGACAGATGGCTTCACCACTGTGTGCCTCAGTTGCCCTCTTTTCACCACAGGCACCTCTCCTTGCCTTCTGCTGTGGGTTTGTGAGCTCCTGCTGCCCCTGAAGCTCTCAGGAACGGGATGCTTATTTTTCTCCTACTGGGGAGGTTTCCATCATAGAACCAGAATGGTTGGGGTTGGAAAGGACCTTAAAGATCATCGAAATCCAGCCCCCTTGCCCTGGGCAGGGACACCTCCCACCAGACCAGGTTGCTCAAAGCTCCGTTGAGCCTGGCCTTGAACCCCTCCAGGGATGGGGCACCACAGCTTCTCTGGGCAACCAGATGGGAAGCTGGGTGGGCGCCTCTGCTGCAAGGGGACATCTTCTCTGCTAACACGTCCTGAACCCACAGTGGCTGGACCCTCTCTCTCAGCTTCTTATCTGACTGCTGGCAGCTCTGAACATCATTCCCTGTCCCCGTCCCCACTCCTGTCCCTTGTCCCAGCTCAGCACAGGGAGCAGCCAAGGCAGGATATGGCCCGTAGATGGCACTGGCCTTCCACCAGCAGTGTCCCTGGCCCTGCCCGGACATGACTAACCCAACTTAACCCCTGCGCTGCCAAAAACACCTACGGCCCCGCAGTTCTTATGTCACCCTTTGGCAGTGGAAGTGGGTGGCTAAAGATGTCACCAGTAGGCTGCAAATTTTTATTTGTTTATTTTGATATCGTGCCGTGCACTTAATGAGGGAGCGTTTTAGCGATCTGCTGCCTGCAATATGTGCAACCAGCAACAGGAGGCTCTCTGTCTCCTACACCAAACAGAACTTCGAGGTTGCTCAGTTCAAGTCAAGCTCCTCTGGTTTTGCAGTTTTCCCTAAAATCGACTAGACCTGCCCCAGAGCTCTGCCAGGGTGTGAAAACAGTGCTCAAAATGTTCTCCTTTCAGAGAAGAGCTCTCAGTCTGAATGCAGAATCAGCTACAGCTCAAGAAGTCGTGGTTTTCTTTTTTTTTTTTTTAATTTAATTTCCACTATGTTATTATCTTGGTACCTTAATTAAGATCCAGAGTTCCTTGTACTGCCCTACGAAGCAGGGGAACATGCCGAGTGATGGGAAGGTGCCTGTGCATCAGGGTCAGGAGGTGAGGGAGGGTTGACAGGTTTTCTGAAGGTCCTGTGTCTTATCTCCTCCCTGAAGGAATAGATGTTTTTTTCCTTGTGACCAGCTCCAGGCTGATGTGCTGCATGTTGTTGAAAATCTGGTTCTGACTGTGGGCAGTAAACCCTGTGGAAAATTTTAGCCTTCCGGCCGGAAGATAACCACTGGCAGAGTTCAGAGGACAACACTAACCTGGTCCAGAGCTTGAAGGACTGGTTTGTGACAAAAGGCTGAATCAGGTGGTGGGGAGGGGCTGATATGCATTCTTGGAAGATGCCCAAGGAGCGAGGAAGATTTTTTTAGGGGACAAAGAGAGGTAAATTACTGGAACTAAAGGGATGAAAGAGAAGGGAAATATAGGATGACTTTCAGAAAAAGCCCTCTGAGCCTTTGGTATGTTCCTGTAGCTCTGAGAAGTCCCATCACCAGTATCACTAGGAAGAGATCTGGGGAGACTGTCTTCTGCTGACCCTGGAGAGATGAGTCTTCTCTGTCACTGGTGGTGACTTTCCTGTGGTTACTTCTGTCATTTGGGGGACAGAGTAGGGTCTGGTTTAGAGTAATGATGCCAACCTGCTGCTCTTGAAAAACAGGTGCTGAGGCTGCACTGGGGAGAGTGGGAACTACATGAAGTCAGGGTTTGGTTTCACCATTTGCATCAACCACAACCTGTTGGAGTCTGAGGTGGCTGAGACCCTGGGCAGAGGCAGATGGGCTGCAGCCAGTGTAGCCTAAAAGCAATAACTTCTCAACAGTGGTGAGCCCAGCAGTTTCAGTTCACAAATTTCAATTTACCAATTAATGAGAAAGGTGTGAGGTGAGCCATGAAGAGTTCAGCCATGACTTTGGCCAGTTCCAAAGCAGGACAGGTCACTGGTTGGACCATCTCCTGAGATTTCATTGACTTGCTTTTATCACTCCACAGATCACCTGTACCCCACCTTGGCCATGTCATTCTCTCTGTTTCAATTTCTCTGCATAGTACCTGACCTCACACAGGAATCAGGGAGTGCTTTGTATGGTAGGGAGGACTATGTGAGATCTCCTTCATTGGTAACCATGAAAACAGACCTTTTTTTCTAGTGTAATTTTTAAAATTTTTCTAATTTTCCTGTCTTGTGAATGACTTCCTCCCACGATCCCACCTCAGCTCCCAGTGGGAACCCAACATTGGAAAGCCTGTTTGAAAATGCCTGCCCTAAAGCACTTGTTGGAGAAAAGGGCTAGATGAAAGGGGGGGATCTTATTCTGAATTAGGGCATATACCTTTCTTGTGGACAAAGGGCCCCCTTTAGTGTTGCTTGCATCTAGTAAAGCTATATCATAGAATGGTTTGGAAGAGTCCTTAAAGATCATCCAGTGTCACCCTCTGCCCTGGGCAGGGACACCTCCCACCAGACCAGGTTGCTCACAGCTCTGTCCCACCTGGCCTTGAACCCCTCCAGGGATGGGGCAGCCACAGCTTCTCTGGGCAAATCTACCATATCACAGTAAAACAAGTTTCCCACTTGAGGTTACAAGCTTTCACTCACTTTGCACCATTATACTCAGACCCACCATCCATATTGCTGCTGGTTTGACTGGTCCCACTTGTGTGCATGTGCAGATTTCCCTTGGTGTGAGGGAAAAGGGAGGATGGCATGGGAGATATTATCCCTGCCTGGTTTTGCAAATCTTCATTGATGTTACGTGATGTGATGGCACCTGCACAAGTGCCCGGATCCCCGTGCCAGGACTTGTGCCTGTCCCTTCTTCTTGGGCCAGGCAGGTTCTCCACCTCCCGTGGCTGGGTAAGGGCGCTCCAGCATCCGCTTTGTGTCGTGTTAAACTCTGAGCTCTTCCCTTATTCCACCACCTCCTCCCACACGCCCAGAGATGCTGCCAGAATGCCAGAGGCATGGCAGCGGGGAGCCAGCCCTGCTCTCCTGAGCGGGGAGACGGGCAGACAGAGACAGTGCTGGGAGCAGTCAATGCAACGAGGGAGAGCCAAGGCTGCCAGACAGACGCAGACAATGTGCAGTCAACAGGCAGAGCTTCTGTCCTGCCCAGACGGACAGACGGAGACTATCAGGCTGAGGAGACGAGATAACCAAGCCTCCTCAGGCAAGGGGAAGGGATGTGGCATGGGGGAAGTGCTGCCTGTCCCGTCTTGTTCCTCCTGTGAAGCCTCCGATGGGGTGCAGTGGGAGCAGAGCACACCTCGAGTGCCCAGCGTGGCCGAATGCAGCTGGAGGCTGTAATGTCTGTGGGATTGAAGCCAGGCCTGGAGATGGGTGATGTGGGGAGGTGGGTGCTCTTCCCAGCTCAGCCTGCAACTGGCTGCATGACCTCGGGCAAGTCACTTCTCCCCGGGCTCCAGTTCCCCTCCATCTGTCTCTGTGACACATTTGTACAAGGGCTGGCACAGAGTCATTCCCTAAATTCTCTGGGGTCTTTACATGCTTCTTAGTCACAGTCGGACCTGTATTAAATCAGGAAACCCTGATGAACAAGAAATCCCTCCATCAGGAGTGTTACTGAGCAGAGACACCCAAGGCCATCTTCTCTTGGCCAGCAGCCCTGCGGCTCCCACAAGCCAAGCGGTGTTTGGCTTGGTCAGTTGGTTTCTTCATGGGAGTTCTCCCCATGGAGCCGGCTGGTGCAGGAAGTTCTGCTGATGATTCAGCAGGTGATGTTCTTCCCTCTGAGTCACTCCCAGGCGGGCCAGGAGGGGGGAGATGATGCTGCTGGAGATGCTCTCAGCCAGACCAGATCTAAACCTGATGGCTTAGGTCATTAATTGCACTGTGATAGCTTAGGATAGTGCTTATCCAAAACTGATAAGAAGAATTGCTGTGTGGCTTCTTTGCCATCCCAAAGGTGGATTCATTTCGGTGGGAGAAGGAAGGAATGGAAGGAAGGAATGTGAGTTTGCAGGCAGCGCAGACAAAGGGGCTCAGGATTACTTTTCCTTGGCCATCCACTGAGAAAGACACTTGTTTCCTCCCTGGAATTTAACACTTATAAAAAGGAGATGGTCACATGTGGGAGCTTGATGCTGAGAAAGCCATTTATTAACTTTTGGGTGGCTGGACCACCTCAGAGGGACAATTAAATAGCAGGAGAATATCTAAATTACAAGAGAATAGTAGCAAACGGGTCTGAAATGCTGAAAATTTCTTGTTGCCCAGCATGTCCCCATATTCCTTAGAAGTAGGAGCCTCTGTGCTGCTCTTCCATCTTCACAGGTGGACCAAACATGGTCCTGGTGTGACTGTACGTTAGCTCTATAGCCAATATTCACAGAGGATGGCAAATTCCCGGTTCCTCTTCAGGTCAATGGAATCACATTTGCTTACACCAGCAGGGCTGGATCTTGGGAAATCCCTTTAGGGTGCTGCTGGCAGGCACAGGCTACTTCTCCTGGCCTCCTGGCCTCCTTGCTCTAGCCCTCAGCCCTGAGAAGTCAGAACTCCTTGATCCTGCAGGTTATTGTAGGGCTCAGGGGCTCAGCAAACCCCTTCCCTGGGTCAGACAGTTGATCATTGAGCTCTTTTTTCACCCACTGTGGTCACACATGAGTAGAGAAATGTCTTTCATAACTTTTGGTTCTCTGTCAGGCTAGGGTAAGGACAAGCACTGAGCAAAGGACTCCAGCTGCCTCAGATTCAGCCCATGTTTGCCAGAAACTGGTAGAAACTCTTCATACCCCACATACTCTCAACCTAGGTTTTGATGCAGGTTCCTCCATCCCTGGAAATATTCAAGGCCAGGTTGGACAGGGCTTTGAGCAACCTGGTCTGGTGGAAGGTGTCCCTGCCCTGGGCAGTAGGGTTGGAACTAGATGATCTTGAAGGTTCCTTCCAGCCCAAACCATCTTATGATTCTATCCCAAGGGATAGATTGACAAACCTCGCTGTTGTCCATCCTTTCACCCTACCACAGCTCTGGGATGTGAGCTTGGGGCTTCTACACTGCTTGCAGAAGGTCTCCCAAAGGGATGAAGTGAACTCTCTGCTTGCTCAGGATGGGACAGTGTGTGTTTAGTTCGTCCAGACACCCCACAGAGCTCTAGCTGGTATCTCTCACTGCCTCAGGGCTTCCTTGCAGGCACACTTGGGCTTTTGGGGCTCAAGGAAGCTTCTGGTATCTTGGATCTTTCTTGAGAGGTTAAATTCTGCCCATCTATATAGGAACAGTGAGCCTGGAGCCTCAGTTACTGCTTACCAGCAGGGCCAAGAGCTCTGAACTCCAAACACCCTTTCCCTCTGTAATTATGTTTTATTTTTAGGTGTCCCTTCCTTTTTCTATTTCAAGCCCGCATCCTCCGCAGAGTAAACCGGAGAAGGTGCACCGAGCCGAACCCGCTGTGTTTGGGAAGCAGTAAAACGAGGCTTCTAAACTGGGGCTGGGAGGCGTAGGAGCCATTGGCCAAGGCTGGCAGGGAGCCCTGGCACTGGGCAGACCACAGCTCTCCATCCTGGGGCTGCCAGAGCCCCGGTCCCTGCGGTGGTGGAGGGTGGGGAGAGCGGGTGGACGGAAGAACGGTGCCGTCTGGGCTTTTTGTGGAGCAGGTGGACACGTGTGTCGTGGAGCTCTTCCTTTCTCAGCTGGGTCTAATCCTCAGGTGGTTCTTGGGACTTTAGTGGTGGCCCCAGTACCATCTCTGGTAGTTGGAAGCTGGTGGTTGTCCTGGTTTCACAGAGCTGAGTTGAAAAATGGAGCTTCTCTCTTTCTTGAAAGCAACTTCCAAGTCCCTTCGTTTTCCATTTGTATTTCTGTGACCTGGTATGGGGCTCGATGCTTCATGGGTTGACTAATGACAGTGACAGAAGGTTTTCCAAACAGCCCAGCAAGAGGTCACAAGAACTTCCTGCCACTGCAGACCGGCCACATCCAAGCCCTGGGAGAGCTCTCCATCCTCAGGTCTTTCCTGTGGTCCTGCAATAAGGATATTCATCCCACCACAGCATCACCACAAGCTGTTGGGAGAATGAGCCAGGTTTCTCCCAGCTGCTTTTGGCTAAACCAAACTTCTCCTTGTACTGCACCTCAGGGCTAACAAATGCTTATTAGCCCCAGATTCCTCTACAGATTTCCTCTAAAAGGATTGTTAAGTCAGCCCTGACTTCTAGGAAACCCTTTACTGCTGAGCTGAGCCGTGGGGGACAGTCAATGCTGGTGTCCCTCCACTTTGCTTTGCCAAGAGAATTCAATTCTGTCCATCCCAGTGTAGATTCTGCCCCGTTTCCCGAGGGAACAACCTCTGGAAAGAGAAGGGGAGAAAGGGAAGAGGTGTTGAGCTGCTTTTGCATTCCCCCGAGCAATGTTCAGGCTAAACCAGCCCCTCACTCTCAGCATGAATTTAAACAGCCTTTGGGAGTGCCCGTGTTGTAGCTGGCTCCCACGGGACACAGCTGAGCCTGGAGCAGCCCAGAACTTCTGCTGCATCTCCATCCTGCTCCCATCTTTGCCAGCCTGCTCTGGAGCTTCCATGGTCCGGGGCTGCAAGCGAGACAATGGTTGGGCCCGGGATAGCAGATTTACCATTGCAGATGGTTTTAGTTAGTGCTCAAGACACATTAAAGCCAGCAAGGGTTTATATTTAGCTGGGTTTCTTTAAGAGGAAAGCCTTTTATCCTCTTGGCTGGTCATCCATCAAGCCCTTGGGAGGGCGGGGTCGTGTCTCCAAATAGATCCCATGGACAAGCAGCCACTGTGAAACCACATTTCCTCCTGGGAGGGCCCTCCAGAGACAGGAGCTCGCTGTGGCCAGGCCTCTGGTCGCCAGCCTTAGAGCCGGCTGGTCACGGGAGCTGGCAGGGACACAAAGCAGAGGCAGGGACATAACCCACGCGGGTACCAGCTGGCCATCATGGCATTTAGGCTGCCTCGTAGCCCTGATCCTCCAGTTCTTGCTTCTCCTGCCTGGAATGGAAATCGCAGTTGGAGATTTTCATCTGGTTTTAACCAATAAAGAACAGTTTTGGAGCTGATTTGGTCATGAATCTAGTAGCTACTGGGGTGTAAATCTACTGGAGGGACAAGCTGGGATGGAGTCCTTGGTGATGTCCACTGCAGCTGATGGCAGTTTTGCTGTTCCTCGGGGCTGCGAGGCTGATGCCTCCAGATGCCAATGAGTCCATCTTACTCCTCGTGGCATCACTGACACCACAATGTGGGTGGCAGCCAAAGGGGAGATGCTCGTGGTAGGGACAGTTTTGTCATGGGCTGTGAGCTCGCTCTGCTGCAAGACCCCTGGAGTCCCAGCTGCGTGTTCAGCACTGGCCATTCACCCCTGAACATGGTCCCTTTGGCAGCTTTGGTGGCATTCCTGGATCTTCTAGTAGTGTAGATGCATCGTTGCCATGTGGCTCTTTGAACTAAATGGTCATGGTGTTCCTCTTGGGAAGGTTTGCTCTGCCAGGGGTCTTCCTGACATTACTGGGATGTTACTGGGACATAACTGGGGCATATTGAGGCATCACTGGGGCATCGCTGCAAGAAGCTCATGGTGCTAATGCTTTAAGCCATGACAGAAAAATTCAGCGAAGGAGAAACCTGCTGTCAAGGACAGGAAAAGTTACTTGGCTGGAAGCTCCTTTTTCTCACGCCAGTATAAATTTTAGTGGATTTACTTCAGGTTTTTATTGGCGTCGATGAGAGGGGAGTTTTACCCTGTTTGTGTGTTTCACAGCCCTGGTGAGAGCGTGAGTGGGTTCGATCACTGCAATTCCCTTGGCTTTTCCATGACTCCATATCACTGCTGCTGCTGTTTTAATTACCACAGATGGATTCGGAACCCCAAATTGTCATGGTTTATTCTACCAATTGTAATTCCCTCCACCACCAGAACGGTGCTCTACCCCGGCAGTAGCAAGGGGTGATTTTTTAGACTCTGAAGATGTTGATGTCTGAAGTACTCGGGGTAAATTACAGCTCTGGGGCAGCAGGACCCATCTTGAATTATACTGCTGATTCTAAAGAGATTCCCTCCCCTGGGAAACTACCACGGCACTTGGGAGGGGCTTTGTGTGTGCACAAGCAAAACCAGTTTGGAACTGGAACCAGTCTGAGATTAAACCATTTCCTTTGCTCTCTTTCCAAGAATGAACTTTATTTTTCCAGTTGATCTGAAACAGGGAATATTGGGACTTGGTTTTTTGTTAGTTTTTTTTTTTTTTTCCCCTCCTTCCTTGTATCTGGATGCTTTCCCAGAAAAACACAGAAAATGAAACATTTATTTTTCTTCCCAGTGAGAAAGTTTCTTCTTTTCTGGGAAGAGGTGCAAGGGTCGGAGTAGAACTACTATCGTTCCTTGCTTTGAGAGGAACAAACACAGATAGGAAAGGCTCAGCCTGGCCACCCAGCCCCCCCCTGCCTGGTGAAAAGGGCTAAAGAGCAGAAAATCTGCGCTTGTGACTCCACAGCGTATTCATTGATGGCAGCTCCGCACCCTTGGAGCCCTTGGGATTGCAAATCCTCTGAGCTTTGGGAAGAAGAAAAGGGAGAACTTTCCCACTGGAGGAAATAGGGAGATGCAGAGGAAGGAATACTTTGATTTAACTCTCACTGGATCAAGCAGTGTTACAATTCCAGTTTCCAAGCAGGACCCAGTGCTAGGCCAACTGGATGCTGCAGAGAAGGTGTCGGAAGGGTCTTACCATGATGCCTCCTGGTCAGTTTTGGGGGTGGTTCATCTAGTTTGGCCTCCAGTCCCTCCCAGGGGAGAAAAATGAATGCTCTGCAGCTGCATATCCTATCACAGTTCTCTGCCTTCCTGGGATGGAGACGGGGGAAGGCAATAGCCTACAGCAGGAGACACACCACCTCGTTCTCTCTGTGCTTTGCTGGGATGATTTTTTTTCCAGGTTGCCCATTTCACATCTTGCCCTTGAGGCAGAGGCAGTCTCTTAGCTGAGGGCCTGTAAGGGCCTCTGAGATGCAAAGAACAGTCCTGTTACGAAGTATTCCAATATTACCCTACAATTTTGCCCGTGACCAGCTGTCAGGGACCCAGCAAGTCCAGCTCTTGAGGACCACACAGGGCTGTGGTGGGTGCTTTCCATGGCGGGGGGGGCACACTGCCTTGGCTCCCTTCTCCCTGGGCTCAGCTTGCTGTGACAGCCAGTGTGGCAGAGGAAGGGGCTGACAATTCTGTTTCGCTCCCCACCTCCACTCTCCTGCTTTGAAGACCTCCCAGTAAGTAACCCAAGCCCAGAGCTGTGGTGGCAAATGCTGCTGGGGAGGAACTTCCAGTCTCCAAGGCTCTAACCACCCAAGGAACCAGCCTCTTCATCCCCACAAATTACAGGCTCCTGCCTGCCCTTTTACAGATGAGCGGAGAAATGGATGAGAGCATGGAACGACCCCCCTACCCTTAACCAGCCCCCCGTGCACCCCTCCTCTCCTCCAGCCCCTTATCTCGGTGGTGAGATGGAGCTCTCAGCGAGGCTGATGTGGTCTCCTCTGCGTGTGTGTGGATTAACCACCCCCAGGAAGAGGCTTCCCTGATGTGTGAGCTCTGGAGCCAGCGGGAGACGGCTGTAAGCGCTGGATTTCCCGCAGTCTCCCCTTCTCCCACCCCTCTCTCCCAGGGCTCAGACACAGGCGTGTTGTGACACCTCCACAGAGGCTGAGGAGAGAGTGTGAAACGCAGCAGCCACGATACAGGGAAAAAAAATCATGTCAGGAAGGATCCAAGCGGATGCTCAGGGGGCTTGTTTGCTCCCAGTCCTCCCAGAACAGAGCGGATCGATGTGCTGGGGAGGGAGGTGGGTGTTTTCTCTGGCTTCTGCCAACAAGCTGTAGCCCTGGAGTCTGGACATTAGCTCATCCTGTGAAGATGGGCAGCATGAAAGTCTCCTGTGGTTAAGGCATTGTGCTAGGAATCCAAAGTCCAACTTTGCTGTGGACTCTCTAGGTCATCGCCGTGCCCAGATCCTACCTGTAAATTGTGGTAATAATTCAGCTTTTCCCCTGGTTTTTCAAAAGCCCAGACCTTCAGGTGTGCTTGGGCTCCGACTTCCCATTGCCCCACAAAGTCAAAATGCGCTTCCCAAGAGTATGGACCCAAGTTCTTTGGATGGGGACTGTCCCCACTCTGTGTCTTGTGCAATGGCCTCTTCCCCTTAATGAGCAGCTGAGGGCAAAGCCATAACCCCTGTAAATAATAACCCAGACATAGATCAGTTGGTAAATGCTGGTCTCTAACTCTGGCAGTGAAAATTAAATTCACCTCCATATGAAAGATATTAAGCTACATTAAGCCTCAGAATAGGCTCTAAGTGGCAGCAGCACAGTGTTCATGGGCAAACCAGCACCAGACCCAAATCCCAGGGCACTTATCTGTGTAAAGGACCTCAATCTGGGGTTCAAACCCAGAAGGCTGGTGAGAAAACTTAAGAACTAGTGAGGGAAAGGTGGGTGGCAGGGCCAAAAGCTGGCAAAGGTGCTACTGAAACAGCGAGGAGCTTGATGAGGTGGTGCAGGGGAGAAAGGCTGGGGCTGGCAAAGAAACTTTTGATGCCATATTGGTGTCTGAATCAGCAGCTTTGAAACCAACTGGAGGCCTGGCTGGTTCTTCTGGAGCCAAGCTCCACAACAAGCCATCTCAGATGCTTTCTGCCTCCTTGCTCTGAGCTCGGGTTGTGGCCATCACTGCTGCTCACTGCAGTTCAGCTCAGGTCCCCTGGGAGGAGGGTTGAAACTTTTCATCAGGGCCATGTCCAAATTAGGAGGTGAAGGAGGGCTGCAGATGCTCATAAAGACTGCCCTGAGTGTCAGAAATGCTGTCCTGGCTTCTCTTCTCTCAGTCTCAGAAGATTTCCAGACTGTCTGAAAGATTTGCAGGGGATGGGGACAAAATTCTCACCGGGTACCGGAGCCGCTCGGTCAATCTTTGGCCTTTGCTCTTGTTGATTTGCCCACACACTCTCAGGGAAGGTCCCTGTGGGTAAGAAGGTTTGTGACACACACACACAGAATTCATTTGCATTAAATCCTTTAGATTAAAATGCTCTCTCCCAAATATGAAAATATCCTCGATATTTTGCCATTCTCAGACAGTCTGAGCTACTTTTAAATTGGCAAGTGATTAAGGTATCATTTAACGCAGGGATTTGACCTGATTGCAGAGGTTGTCCTAAGCCATTTGCATCCTCTAAGTGCAGTGCTATCGTAAAATCACCTTGTAGAGAACCAAAGTCACTAAAAGATAGTAGTTTGTGTAGTTCTCTCCTTAATTTAACTCTCATTGAAGTCAGTGGGGAGTTTTCCAGTGGCCTCTCCGTTGGTGGCAGCAGGGACAAGCTGATCCCGAGCACTTACTCACAAAGACCTCCCTGGACTCCCCCATGGGATGATGACAGTGAGGAGATGGAGTGATACTGACATTTAATGCTCAATTTCTTAGGGCCCAACACTTCATAGATTCTTTCCCTTCGATCATGGGCTGAAGAATTAAGTTTGCTTAATTGCCCCAGAGAGGAAAGTGTGGATTCCTTCAAGGATGCAGAGAGGGAGCTTCAATCCCAGCTCTGATCCCACCAGCAGGGCTGCACCAGCCAATTGTGGCTTATTGATTGCCAGGAGTGGGCAAGTCTGCCAGCCCTGAAGAATGGGGTAAATAGCTATGAAAGAACAAGAAAGGGACATCTTCCTCTTGGTGGAGTTAATGGGCTGTGAGTTCCAACTGAAGACCTAAACCCCTAAAACTTTAAGGTTATCAAGCTGACTGTAGATTTTCTGTGGGATTTAATTTTATTTTTATTTTTTATTTCTCCTGATTTGCGCTCGCTTCCCTCTGCTGACTGGTAGGAGATGTTTGCAGGTGACAGCCAGTTGGGAGGAACGTCCACAGCAGGACATTTGGGAATGGTGTTTCCAATGGCCTTTCCTTGTCCTGAGACCCTTCCATCCCGGGACAGAGCCTTCGCTTCTCAGGGAGCAGTTCTGCTCCTCAGACCTGACTCTAGATGGAAAGGTTAACAGAGAGAGAGAGAGCTTTTACTGTTTTCAACAGCTCCTGGAAAGAATTCCCACCGTGAAACAAGAGCTGAGCTCTTTGCCAAAGCCCCAGCAGCGTTTCCCCTCCTGAGCAGGACTCGGTGACACAAGCCCGTCCAGCGGCGTGGCACAGCGCCGTCTGCTGACTCCAGCCATAAAGAAGACTCCAAGAGATGGCCAATTTGCCACCTGCTTTGGTAACATGTCCTAACTTAATTACCTTCTTTGTTAACAATTTGCTGTAGTTATTTATTCATAAAATCCACTTACCGTGCCATAAATTTACACAGTCAGGCAGCAACAGTGAGGAGGCTTTTTTTTTTTTTTGTTTTTCCCCTTAACACCCCCCTGGGGGTTACCCTGGAGCGTTCCTCCTCCATGGAGACTGGCCCACCAGTGCCTCGGTGGCTGCTGGGCTGAGTTTCACTGACTCATCACTACCAGCCACATTCATATTCCCATTTCAGTTTGCCAATTCACGTTTTATTTAGCAACTGGCATGACTCACCCATGGGATGATGACAGTGAGGAGATGGAGTGATACTGATATTTAATGCTCGGTTTCTTAGGGCCCAACACTTCCTAGACTTTTTCCCTTACATCATGGGCTGAAGAATTAAGTTTGCTTAATTGCCCCGGAGAGGAAAGCGTGGATTCCTTCAAGGATGCAGAGAGGGAGCTTCAACCTCAGCTCTGGGACAGGGGACAGGAGGAGCCACCCAGCACAGAACGTGTGGCTGAGCGTTACCCAGAGCTGTGCAACATCAGTTACAAAACATGAAACTGGGCTGAACTTTCCTGCTTTCAGGTTTCACATCATCCTTTGGGCTTCAGCCAGGTACCTCCAGCCTGGACTAGGGAGTTTTTTTGGGGGGTGACTTCCAACCGCAGCTCTGGCAGCGTTCGCTGAGCCTTGCAGGTTTTAATATTTGCTTTACAACTCTTGATTTTGGAAATCAGCCTGTTGGATCTGCAGCTTCTGTAAAGCAACATCAAGCAAACAAGTTTTTAGCCATCATAAAGAGGTAAAAAAATCAAACCCAACATCTACTTGCATTCTGTAAGTTGAAGAGGAAGAAAAAAGGAGTCTATTAGTAATTAATTTTATAGAAACACTCAGGATTGCTTTGCCATTTTGCCTGGCTGGACTGATGACATCTGATTAAGTGTGGATGGGAGGCCTATGATCATATATGATTTATATTTTTTAAGCAACTTAACCAGCTGGAATTTAATTGCATCCACCTAAAGGGCTTATAAGATGGGCATTTGCATCAGCACTGAAACATTTTCCTGATTTCAACTACATTTTTACTGCAAGATGCTTCATCTTGATTTTATTGCAACTGACCTCATTTTAATTTGAAGTTTTTAAATAAAAAATACCCTTTTTATCATGTATTTTATTTATAGCAATGTTTTAAATTTGCGTATATTGCTTAATGCCTCATTTCTGATGTTTTGCTGTGAGAAACTTCCAAGGAAAGCCGTTTTGATATCCAAAACCCGTATTTTTTCAAAGATCGAGAACATGTTTCTCTCTGGTTTGGGCTGCAGTGTGGAGAGGAAGAGTTTGCCATCATTTCCCATTCAATTTGGTCTCCTTCCCCAAATGGAAGCTCTATTTGCTTTTCCTGGGTGCAGTGGGATCTTCATTTCAGGGAATTCCTCCCGGGTGCCTTAATCCTAAACTCTACATCTTCACCTCCGCGCGTTGAAGGGATCATCTGCCCCATTTCTCTGCTGGTGGAGCTGCCTGGAAGCCGTTCCCAGGATCAGAGGCAAGAAGTCCCCATCTTCAACCACCACTCGAGGTGGCAGGTGTAAAACGCCTCTAGGTTTGTTCTTCTTGCCATTATGGGATGTGCCTGCAGTGGCTCCTACCCTCCTTCTGCCTTTGATGCCTCTCTGCTCTGAGCTACTTCAAACAGCCGGGGAGGGTGGTTGAGCCAGGGTGGTAATTACACCCTTTTGCAGCTCCCTGGTGCTGCAGCCCCTTTGAAGTGATTTTACCACCCAGCCTGGTCGCCAGCAGCCACACGCACACACACATACCGTGGAGTTCAGGCTCCCCACCAGCTCTGCCCTAAGGGCCCTCTGGGAAGGTGGGAGTGGACGGGGGACAAGGAAACGAGATGAATGAAGGCTTTAAAAAAAAAAACCTAAGAAAGCCCATAAACCATCCACCAAATATTTTATTAACCCTTCGGCTGCCCAAGCATGTCCCTGGTGGGGCCTGTGCTTGTGCAACCAGCAGTTTCCACTCCTGAGCAAAACCAGACTGTGTCAAGAAGAGGGTTCTTATTAATTGTCCACAACAAGCTCCATCCTCTGGCCTGGCAACCACCTGCTATCCTGGGATGGACACATTCTCCACCATCTCCCAGCTGGCTGAGTGCTCCTATTGCTCCCTGGAACTGTTCTGGGTGTAGACAAGGTGACTTCACTGGCTGTGATGCTTTCAAAGAGATGTAGTAGGAGGTGTCCCCGCCCAGGGGGGGGGGGTTGGATCTAGATGATCTTCAAGGTCCCTTCCAACCCAAACCATTCTATGATTCTATGATCCTGCTCATGTGATCTTGTTGTTGGCATGTTATGCCCCTACTTCCATATGTACAGCCTCCCTATAGACTCATTTATCTAGATTAGATTGATTTCTCTACCTTTACCTTTGTATGTCCCTTGTGACCTCAGAGTCGAGGTTGGGTGATGTCCTCAACCTGCCTTTCCCAGCTCAGTCTGGGCTCTCTTTTCCATCTCTAAGAGCTACTCACAGGTGACTGTAGCACCACAAGATATGAAATGGGACCATCCAGACCTGAGATTAACTCAAAAGTACTGGGCTACTTTCTCCACTCTGTGGAGCTGAGCTACAGGCTGCAGTGTCAATGCAAAGGAAGGAGAGACCAGGATGCCCCAAGCCTGCTCTTGGCTCCACGTGAGCAGCTTTAGACATGCTGACTGTCAAGCACCTGCTTGTCTGTGAGAAATAGTGAACACTGACAGTGATCCATGGACCTGAAAAGATTGGAAGCAACAGCTCTGAAGCACCTGGAACCAGCTGCGCTTGGAGACAGGAGGCTGAGTGAAACGGGCACTTGTTGGGACTTGGAAATGTTCGTGTTCTACCTGACCAGGAGCTCATGATGGCAAGCAAGGATTTCAAGGTCTCCTCCCTCCCTTTGCTTTCTTTGGTGGAGATCACAAATCTGGATGTTTACGCTCTCCTTTGGCTGCAGCCGAGTGTCTCCCTGATTACAGACACAGACCAATTTCTTTTGGCTTGGAAGTAATTTGATTGTGCCTTGGCAAACCCTCCTGGAGCCACACAGTCCTAAGTCAACTGCTCATCCCTCCTCACCACCACCTTCATCACCTACTCTACCATCAGCAACACTCAAGCATGCAATTGTCTGGCAGACACCGGGTTTTGAGGGCTGGAGAGGGGTAGCTGGAGGGAGCAAAGACATATGTGTGTGAACTGCAGCCTCTTGGCTTTTCATCTCCAGCAACACCATAACTACCACTGAATAATGCAGAAACCACCTTCCTTAGCAGCTTGCATTCCAACAACTTAGGACTGAATGCAGCCCTGTGAAAAACTTCCCTCTTCTCCCATCGAGGACAGCCCTATTTTGGAGGTTGTTCCACTCATGTCAAGACAAGGCTGGGGAATCTCTGCCCTCATTTGAATTTGGAAGGTCTGGATGAGCCTGAAACTGATTTGAATTTCTTTTTGCAAAACCAAACATCAATGTTATTGATTAACTAATGTCTTCCTATGAGCCTGGCCACGAGACAACCAAAACACTTCAATACTCCCTTACTCATTTAATCCCAGTCTATTTACTGTTAAAGACAGACTCGAGCCAAAGTCCTTCCCTTGAACACGGCCATACCCTGATGGGGATTGTGTAGCTTGGGGCCATCTCACGTTTAGTCGTATTATATTTGCTTGTGCAATGAACTTATTTCCTTAAAAGAGATGCTGCAGCTCTGAAATGCAGCTTTTTTTTTTTTTTTTAAATTGCTGATAATTTATTTGCTCCTTAACTGTCAGAGGATACAAAATTGCTCATCAATAATTCTCTTTTTGGCATGGGGGCTTCTGTTGGTTTTGTTTGTTTCAATTTCTGACAAGAGGACAGGCAGGACTCGGGCTGGGAAAGATTTTCCAAAGGGAGACAGCGCAGGGCAGTTTCAAGAATAACATAGCTGCCTCTAATTTATGGCCACTGAGAAAATCCCTTTTTTGCCTCCTTTGTATCAGCAGGAAGACTCCTGAGCTGTAGAGAAGGCTCGGTGGCCTCTCACAGGCTCAGTCTGAGGCTGTCTGTCTGAGGATGTCAGTCCCAGGCTGACATCAATGCCTTGAATTGATAAGAATGTCACCTGAGGCCACCAGCTCTCAAGGACACCTTTCCCCTTCGCTTATAGGCAGCAACAACGTCTTCCTTTGGGTCTCCTGGGTG
>BJBW01009105.1:9246-46321 GCA_004320125.1 Scolopax mira
TAGACAAAAATATTATTCCTGGTGAGAAAACCAAGGCACTGGTTCTTCATGTGGATGCCCTCACATCCAAGGTGTATGTTTCTCTTCGGGAAGAACTGTTAAAACAAAGACCTAAGCAGGTATGTGTTCAGTTTTTGGATTTGTCTGTTTCTGGCTCTCCAGGCAACTAATGAATTTTGAAGGGGGGTTGTTTCCTTCTTTAGAACTGTGTGAGGTAGAGTGGGTGGAGTCAACATCTCCAAGAGGAGTTGACTATCCTAGCAGTAGCAGGAGAAGTCAATATCTCCATTTCTGTCTCTCTAGCAGTTCACAGAGAACTCCCAGCACCCTGCCATCGTGCAGTTCGTAGCAGAAGAGTTTGCCATTGTGTCTTTGGAAACAGGCCAGCTGGCAGCTGTCCCAATAGCCTCTCACTTCAATGACACCTTCCGCTTTGACTCAGAAAAACTGAAAGTGGGACAAACAATCTCTGCAACCTTAAAAGTGGTGAAGGTGAATGACCATGGAGTCTTATTAGCAGTACAAGGTCCAGCAAAGAAGAATGTTTTCATAAGGGTCCGGAAAGAATCTGAGACACCATTAGAAGAGGTGCTTGCTGCTGTGACACACTCGCTTTCCCTGGGGGACATTGTTACTGGTACTGTTAAATCCATCAAACCAACCCATGTCACAGTTGCTATTGATGACAAGCTGACAGGTTCAATCCATGCATCCCGGATTCTGGATGAAGTGCCCATAGGCTCTTTTCCAACATATACTCTGAAAGCTGGACAGAAGGTGACTGCCCGGGTCATTGGAGGCAGAGAGGTGAATACTCACAGGTGGGAAAACATGCTCATAATATTACTTCTTGGGGAATGCAAGGGGTGAAACAGTTACTTAATTCAGATCATCTAAGCTGCTCCCTTTGTCACCATTTTGGTGACAACAAGTGTCACCAAAGGATGCTTTTACAGCTATCCTTGCTGGAGTAATTGAGGCCTGAGGAAGCCTGCTACTATATTCTATCTGAGATCCAGGTTTCAGTGCATTAACTTTGTAACTGTGTCACTGTATTTATCTTGAGAATAGATTGCAAGAAAAAAAAAATATGTCTAAGCTCCTAAAGTCTGGAAGAACTCTTAAATACAAACAGGATGAGGTTATAGGGGTTAAATTTGCCAGAGTGTTTCAGGCACCTGATTTGACACTGAAATAGTTCTAGGAAGAATTGGAATTTGAAGGCTCTTGTAATTTTAGAGGGTTTATCCCTGGCTTTTGCCAATGCAGAAGGATAACGTGTGACTGGGGCCTGGGGAGATCATGAGAAATTTTAGTCCTTTTCCTGTTCTTTAGGTACCTGCCCATCACCCATCCACACTTCACACGGTCCATTCCAGAGCTCAGCATTCGACCGAGGTTAGTATTAGTCTCTGCACTTCCTGCAGATACTTCACACACCTTCTAACCTTCTAGGTTCCCTCCCTTGTTCCTCCCATTTGTGCAGGAGCTGACCATGAGCAAGGAGCTCCACATATATGCAGAGTGGTAAGGTCTCTTATTCCCTCTGTCACACTAACTTGGGTCTAGGATTTGTGTTAAACCTTAAGTGCTCTCCTGGAACATGGTTTCCTTTGAATGTCCTTTTGGCTTCAGGCTTTGCTAGTTTGGATTCTGGTATGTCCACGTCAAAAGGATTCCCTCTTAAGCTTAGGGAAGTATTAATTCCCTGCAGAAGGATGCAGCTGGGGAGGGGATGACAGTGAATGTCACAAAAGCATTGTCACAGTAGGATTGTCTCACCATAATCTTTTGGGTTTCTAACTCCCATCTTAATCATTAGGACTGAAACTGGCTTTTTATGTCCTCTTTCTTTGCTTGCAAACAGTGAAATAAAAGGGGAAGTCACAGCAATGATAAACCCTAAAGAAGACAGTGCCCTCAAGAAACTTCGACTCTACAATGTTGGACAGACAGTCACCTGTTTTGTGAAAAAGGTGAGGTCAGAGTTTTCCTAAGACTGGGGGAGGCAGTAAGTCAGGCTGACCTTGGGGGCATTAGTTCAGACTGAAGCACTGAATTCCTGTGGTCTTTGTTAACTATGAGAGTGACCTGTGCAACGTGCAGTGTCTTAGGGGGAGGGTAGAAGGACGTCAACGTATTCTGTACTTGATGGAGTCAATCTGACTCATCCTCGTTGATGTGCCTGTTTGTTGCCAGCAGATGTTTCCCACCCTGCACTCTAGCACCATGGCCTTTGAGAAATTGTGTGTGCCACCAGCACAGAGTACACTCATTGCTGATACCCTGTGGGCACTTGCCTGTGAACAACAGCAGTGTAAAGCTTGTGAGATTAGGAGACAAATTGCCATTTTTGCTTGGTGCAAGAGCCAAGACTGGAGTAGTTCTTTCTAGCATTAAGAATTAGTGAATCTACCAGGGAAGGTTTGGTTTTTTTTCCAAGCTGTCTTTGGTTATTCGGTGTCTTCTCAGTATAACATCCTCAAAAATTGGCTGGAGGTGGAAGTCACCCCTGACATTCGAGGAAGAATTCCTCATCTGCTTCTGTCTCTGAACACCAAGGTAAGAGACCATTACAGATAAACTATAGGAAATCTTTTTTCCATGTAGATGTCTGTAGGTAATGACTGCAGACACTTCTGACGTGCATGTGAACTCCTAATCCAGTGCTCTGCCCTTCAGGCGTCACTGCCCCTCACTGGGAAGCAAGTACTCTGCCTGTAGCTCATTTGGCTCAGGATGGCAGAGCCATTGAAGCAACTCAACTATCAGCCAAGTGTACACATCAAAGATGTGTATAGAAAGCATAACGCTTCACAGCAGAAGCCCCAGTCACAGTTGTGCCAAGCTTCTTTTTGGGTAACAAGTAGAAATCTGTCTTTTCTTTCAGGTCTTAAAACATCCGGAAAAGAGCTTCAAAAATGGCCAGGCAATATCAGCTACAGTGACTGGGACAGATGTCACCGAAACAAACCTCTGCATGTCACTCACAGGTACAGTGGAGTCTTAACAGAAGGTCACCACTGAATGTGGCACTTTATGCAGGGGTGGGCCAGCACTGTTGCACTCCAGAGCCACGCTGTGCTTCCCTGTGGGACAGAACTAACCCCTGGGACCCTGACCCCGAAGTAGCAGTGTAGAAGGCAAGAGAGGTCAGACCTTTAGACTAAAGAATCACTTCCCTGCTGTCACAGACTGAAGCCCTTCTCTGAGCCCTTACAAACATACTCCCTTCTGATCTCAGACATGAGATGACATGTTTGTCATCATTTGTCAATTATTCTGGATCCTGGAACTGTGCAAATAGGGCACCTTGTCTGGGCTACCAGGGCAAATGTTCCTGTGAACCAAGAGAGTGCATAAGCTGCACCTTGCCAAAAGTTGGTGGGTTTGATACGTGACTAGGCAACTAAAATCATCTTCACTGACTCATTGTACCTGCTGCTTGAAGACTTCTTCCTCCTTCACTTTTTCCAGGGATTCAGTCACTGGAGCAGGGCACTACTGCCGTAGGCATGGTAACAAAGGTGACTCCACACGTGGGTTTGACCATCATGCTGCCAGGTGGGAAGACTGGCAGAGTTAACATCTTTCACCTGAATGATACTTATACAGAGAATCCTCTGGGTGACTTCAAAGTTGGCAAGATTGTCAGGTCAGTAATTGTCTATCTCGTTCCCTCAAGCTGCAAGGCTTAGAAACATCTCCCTCTAGCAACAGGCCTTTTGCTGCCATAAGATGATGCCAGACCTGTAAGGTTCAGTCTGTAGCTAGGAAGTAATGCTGACTTATGACCTTACAGGTGTTTGGGGGGAAGGATTGAATTTTCCATGTATGAAAAAGCACCTTTTTAGCTGCCTTCTTGAACTGTTTTGAGAGTGGCTACTTTCTTAGCAAAGGTGCTGATGAGACTTAGGGAAGCCAGTTATCCCAGCTCTGTTGTGGTTCTGTGGGCTGTTTGGCAAATCAGCTGTCTTTATAATTGCAGTGCACAAGTAATTGCATTTCCCTACTTCACAGACTCGTTGGGAATGCTGGAGAGCACAAGAGGCCAAGTGATTTGGCTGTAACAATCTTTTTGGCACAGCGGTCTTTTGTTCTAACAATAGATATTGGGTAAAGCAAGTAGATATGTTTCCAAAAGCCCCTTAGCTGGTTTCATTAACTGTTGTTATGCTGGTTTGTGTTAGACAGTGAGTGCTCCAAGGGACAGAGTAGTTTGTTCCCTCTAGGGCTTCAGTCTCGTAGTGAAGGTAGTTATTTTCTACCTCTGACTTTTTTTAACATGTAAGAAAGATTTCTCTTTTCTCCCTTTACTCACCACGCAGGTGCTACATCCTCTCCAATAAGAAGAACAAAATCCAGTTATCTCTGCGGCAATCCCGGTATGTATCTTCTCTCCAGACTGTTGATTTCCTGCTAGTGAAGAAAAGGAAATGCAGTAACTGTTGGTTTGGGTGGGTCAGTGTGAAGTGTTCAAAGGACAAGGACTACTTTTTCTTTTTTTAAGGGATGAGATTTGTTCCTCCTTCAGGAAAAAGATTCTCCTGTGTATTGGCAAACGTAGAGGTGTCTGACAATGTAGACCTGATTCAAGTGGGTTCAGGTTTAATTTCTGTTTTTCATAGTTTCTAGATCTGACAAGTTTTTTTTTGTTTGCTTATTTGGGAAGAAAGGGAAAGTTCCACCATAGAATTTGCAATACAAACTTGTTACTTTTCAGTGTTCAGCTGTATTTTAAACATTTTGATTAAGTAACAGATTTAGTGCTAAATGTCTCTTACAAAGCAAGAGGCTTGGTTTTCTTCTCTGTGGAGCAAAAATGCTTCAACCATGTGGAATGAAGTATCTTAGAAAGAAGTGGGAAAAAAACCCCAGGCAATTCTATGCAAAATTTCAGACACCATTTTATTCTCCTCATTTTCTTAGTGTCAGAGGAAGCCAGGCTGATCTGTTTTCTTTGCATTTGTTTACAGCAGCATGTTTATTCTTTAATGCTTGTCAGAGGTGTAGATAGTCCACTGAATCAACTGAAGGGTGTCTCTGATCTGGTATCTTTCCAGAAAATACTAGCTGTTGTTAACACTGATTTTTTTTTTTTTTTTTTTTTTTTTGATATCCAGAGTGTGGATTTTTCAGACAAGTGCTTTAACTTCTAACCTCTTTTCTTATAGACTAAATCCAAAGAGCAACAGCAAAGTAGAGGATGTTGAAATAACAGGTATTAAGGATGTCAAAAAAGACCAGCTAGTGAGAGGCTATGTCAAATCAATCACTTCATCAGGTGTATTCTTTGGGTGAGTAACATAAGAAAATTATACTGGGTCTTGGAGAGCTTCTTTTGAATGTATGATTCTGGAATCTTGTCTGGGGGGTGGTCTCTGGTGTAATGTGATGTTGCAAAGTGAATTTCCTCCTGGGAATCAAGATGTCATTGCTGCTTTCTTTAGCCTGTGAAATTAAAGTAGGTAAAGTTTGTGTGGCACTCTAAAGAACTGGTGGTGCCACAGATACACTCACTGCACTTTTTTTTTTTCTTTTCCCCTGCTGTGGCATACTTAAATTTTTTGTTTTCCCTCTCTTCTCAGCTTGTCCACTTCTCTTCTGGGCCGAATCTTGTTCCAGAATGTTTCCCCTTACTTTGTACAGAACCACTCTTTATATGAAAAGTACCTGCCTGAAGGAAAGCTGCTCACTGCCAAAGTGCTTGGGTAGGTTCCAACCTTCTTTAAAAGGGGCCATGAATTAGAAAGGAGAGAATGGAAAGAGGAAGCATAAAGGCTGAGAATCTTTGAAAGATGTTTGTATTCTTGCAGTCATTGTAAATGCTCAATTTTTTTTTCTCTTCTCTCCTGCTGCTCCTGGCAATGCATCGCAGTGTAACAGGAAAACACATTGAGCTCTCTCTCCTGCCTGAGGACACTGGAATGCCAAGTGTCTTACCTGAATCCCTGGGCCTACCACGATATGGTGCAGAAGAAGAGAAAAGAGAGGCAGATGACAGGGAAAAAAGAGAAGACCTTAAGGTGAAGACAAAACGGAGAAGAGGAAACTCTGAAAGTGAGCAGGTATGGATCTGATTACATGCTAAAGGACTCAATTGGCCCAAATACTGAAGGGGACTAGGAATATCCACTAGCATCAGACTGAGGAGCTATACACAGTAGGGAAAAAAAAAAGATTAAATGGCATTTGAGATTAACAAAGATCAGAAACTATTCCATTTAGGTAGAAGTTAGCTGAATTAGCATCCCAATTTTGTTGCTTCCGTGGCCTGTCCTGTTGGTCTTGGCATGATGTGTAGGTGAGCGTGGGTTTGTTCTCTGTTCTCTCTGTTCTGTGAGAGGACAGAGGGGGATGCTGGGCAAGGGCACCACCTTCTCTCTGCTGTCAGACTCTTTGTGATCAGAATTGCTATTAAGACTCATCCTAGTAGTTGCATTTCACTATCCACTCATTTCCCCTTGTTGCAGGAGGTGAAGCCAAAAAAAAAGAAGATCTGTCCAGCAGATGAAAATGACAGTGGAATTGAGGTATATTACCGGGAAGAGGAGGAGGAGGATGATCAGGAGGAAGAGGCAGCTAAAAAGAAATCTAAGGTGAGAAGTTTGGAGAACCTAAGCCTGAAGTTACTTTCCAGCCCTATTGAGACGTGTCAGTTTTGACTTGGATGACAATAGCATTGCTGCAGATACGAGTGACACAGACTGGTGTTTGTGTCACCTGGAAATAGCTTGAGATGGATTGAGTTTAAATTACAACAAAGGTAATCAGAGTTTAATGCTTTAGCTGGTGGGCTGTTTGCAGGTGTGAGAAGTCAATAATACTGGCCAGAGAGAAGCCAGAAGTAAACAACAGTTGTCTGATCTCATTGTAAAAACTTCAAATTAAAACCAGGGTGTTCCCTGTCTTCCTCAAAACAGATAAAGAAACCTGGTGAAGCTCCCAGGCTGCAGGTTTCCATGGGTTTCACCTGGGATGAAGACATGAATGCAATGGATATGCCTGTGCTGAATCAGAAGGAAGAGAGCTCAGAAAGTGAGGAGGAGGAGGATCCACAGTCTAAGGTATACTATGTCCTAGTGTTGCCTGCATGAGAGACACCACATGGTGGCTGTAGTTCGATGTCTCAGTATTTGCATGTCTGTCTGCCCCATAGCAAAGCCTTCTAACCCAAGGGAACATCTCCGTTGTAGTACACACCTTCCTTAGCCACTCTGAGTGCTGGGCTTAGCAGCAGGTATGTCTGAAGCAGAGGAGAGAAGGCCCTGTTTTAGCATGGCTGCATGAAAATAGGGCTTTCACAGTGATGTGGAAAAAAAAATTATTTAGGCCCTAACAAACATTCTCATGAAATTTAAAATTTAAAGGTTTTGTATTTGATGTCAGCTCTGTTTTTCACTTTTCCAAGTGTTGAAAATTTACAGGAAAACCCAGAGGTGAAAAACTTTTTCAAATGATACTTGTCTTAGTTAGAAAAACAAAAAAAATTTCTTTTATGCCATAAATTTTTGGAAGAGTTATCCACTATGAGTGGTTCAGCAAAATCAGACACGAGCTCATGAATTGCTCTTCAGGATTTCACCTGTCCCTCAAAAGTCACCTCTCTAAAGGTCATGCATGGCCGTTGCTTTGTTGTCCAAGGTAAAGCTGCCCTGTGCAGAGAATTATGGCACAGTCAGTTCCCAATCTAGACCTGAATCACCCCAACAATTCAACCACATACCCCAGTCCTGCACAATTTCTCTTCCTGTAGCCTGGATTTTTACAGAACAGAGGGGGCTGGTGAACACTGGCCCAGAGGG
Organism: Scolopax mira; assembly: GCA_004320125.1. NCBI lineage: Eukaryota > Metazoa > Chordata > Aves > Charadriiformes > Scolopacidae > Scolopax > Scolopax mira. Next base: position 17,052 of record BJBW01009105.1, read on the forward strand.
TAAAGACAGAAGAATGAGAGGGAGGGTGAAGTGTGAATCCTGCACTTACGGTAAAAACTAGCAAAATATTTGGTTCCTCAAACCAAATTTGGTCTCATTAGAAAGCTGTGCCACCATCCAGCAAGACCTGGACAGGCTGGAGAGATGGGCCAAGAAAAACCTAATGAAATTTAACAAGGGCAAGCGTAGGGTGCTGCACCTGGGGAGGACTAAGCCTCTGCACCAGTACAGGTTGGGGGCTGACCTGCTGGAGAGCAGCTCAGAGGAAAAAGATTTCGGAGTCCTGGTGGACAACAGGATGACCATGAGCCAGCAATATGCCCTTGTGGCCAAGAAAGCCAATGGCATCCTGGGGTGTATCAGGAAGAGCGTGGCCAGCAGGTGGAGGGAGGTCATCCTACCCCTCTGCTCTGCCCTGGTGAGGCCCCATCTGGAGTACTGTGTCCAGTTCTGGGCTCCCCAGTTCAAGAGGAACAGGGAACTGCTGGAGAGGGTGCAACAAAGGGCCACAAAGATGATTAAGGGCCTGGAGCATCTCCCTGATGAGGGAAAGGCTGAGGGACTTGGGTCTTTTTATTCTTGAGAAGAGAAGACTTAGGGGGGACTTGATCAATGCTTACAAATACTTAAAAAAGGTGGATGTCAGGAGGACGGGGCTGGTCTTTTCTCAGTGGTGCCCAGTGACAGGACAAGAGGAAATGGGCACAAACTTGAGTATAACAAGTTCTACCTAAACATAAGGAGGAACTGCTTTAGTATGAGAGTGGTAGAGCCCTGGAAGAGGCTGCCTGGAGAGGTGGTGGAGTCTCCTTCTCTAGAGACATTCAAGGCCCGCCTGGACACGTTCCTGTGCAACCTGCTCTAGGTAGACCCACTCTGGCGGGGGGGGTTGGACTAGATGATCTCCAGAGGTCCCTTCCAATCCCATATGATTCCATGATTCTATGATTCAATGCATTTCATGAAAAGAAATGAGATTTCGTGTACTGCTGCTCTTCTTGGACATGTGAACTGTGTGTGAAGGGCTGAGATCTCTGTACCATTTTCCTCCTCTCTTAAACAATTCACCTCATCTCTTTCTGTGAAAACTGCCTGGGCTTGGCCATACTAAGATCTGGCAGTGCTTTAGGTGGGCCTGCGTAGTCCCACATGAAGTCCCTTCTTTCCCCTATGCCTCCTTTTTTGCTCTTTCAGCAGAAGAAACAAACAAAGAAGGAGAAGGAACTAGAGAAGCAGAAAAAGGAGAAGGAGCTCTGCAAATTAGAGACATCTCTTATGGACCCCAATCGACAGCCCCAGTCAGCAGATGACTTTGACCGCCTGGTGCTAAGCAGTCCCAACAGCTCCATCCTCTGGCTCCAGTACATGGCTTTCCACCTCCAGGCTACCGAGATTGAGAAGGCCAGAGCTGTGGCAGAGAGAGCACTTAAAACGATCTGCTTCAGGTAATAATGGGGCTCTGCCTTTCTTTACCCCAAAGAATAAATTATGGTGGTGTAGTTGTGGTGGGAGAAGAGCATCACCAGTGTGTGTGTGGAGTGGTAGAGTCTATTCCAGTGATCTCAAAAGAATCAAATGGTAGCAATTGTCAGCTGGCCCTTTGAAGGTCTGACCTGAGTCACCACAGCTGGCCTGCAGCTGACAGATACTCCCCGAGCTATCACTGAGTGTACGGACATACTTCTGAGCAGAAGATTTGGAAAAGCACAGTGCTGCCAGTGGTGGTGGTGTCCTTAAATCAAAATCTCAAACAAACCATAAAACTCTTATTGCTTTTTCCATAGTGCTGCACCTTTATGTATTAAATAATTTCTACAGCATATTTAAGTATATTATGCTTTCTTGAGTCATCCTTGTGGCTTTTTAATTACAAACAACAGTCATCAAAAGTTGTAGTGTTAAAAAACCTGCTGTGCTCTATGCCACAAGTGGTGTTTCAGTGAGCAGTGTGCTGCTTCCCTTTGTCCTGGAGGCAGGCTACAAGTCCGGTTTTGAGTCTTTGAGTGGTTTGCAAAAAAGCTGGTGAAGACTGGTAAAAGGCTAAATATTCTTGTTCGCATCTGCTTTTAAGGGAAGAACAGGAGAAGCTGAATGTCTGGGTAGCTCTGCTGAACTTGGAGAACATGTATGGTACTGAGGAGACACTGATGAAGGTCTTTGAGAGAGCTGTTCAATACAACGAACCTCTGAAAGTCTTCCAGCATCTGTGTGACATCTATGCCAATTCTGAGAAATACAAGGTAAGACAGTGCAAGCAGTTCCCAGGCACGTATCTCCTTCAGTTGTGCCCCTAAACTACCACTGTTGGTTGTATCAGCTTCCAGCTGTCAAATGTTAGGCCTGTTCCTAACTGAGATTAATAGTTATGATTGACAGCAGACAAAGAATTATTGATACTTGCTTAATTGATACTTTCATAACTGTTTAGAGGCACCTGGGCCAAGAGTAAGAGTTTTAAAGCTACAAGGCTTTATTATGAATCTGTCTGATCTAACCCAACTTTGCCCTTCCAGCAAGCAGAAGAATTGTACCATACGATGCTGAAGCGTTTCCGTCAGGAGAAATCTGTGTGGCTGAAATATGCCTCTTTCCTCCTGAAGCAAGGCCAGACTGAGGCTACACACAGGCTTTTGGAGCGGGCTCTCAAGGCTTTGCCTACCAAAGAACGTAAGTGCTCTCTTCTGTCAACACATGCTCCACAGTAAGGATGTGGGTCTCCAGCAGATAGACTGCTTTCTGATACCTCTGCTGGGACAATGTTTGTAATAAGTGAAAAGTGCAACCATTTGTGCTGAACTGAGCCTTTGACTCTCAGAGGAGAGGAAATTTCACCCTGGATATCAGTGCTAAATCCTGCTGCGATGGATGTTTGCTGCGATGGGCAAAAGCAAAGCACCCAAAGCAAAGATGACTTTGAATCTTAAGCCCTCTAGAAAAATTTGGTTGCTCTAGTCCCAGGTTTGTGGGGCTGCCCGTAGATGCTGCAAGATGCATTTTGAACGTAAGAATAAACTTCTGTGTCCTGCAGAGATCTGAAATGGGAAGTGAACTGTGACCCTTCTTTCTCCCCCTCTGATCCCATGTTGGTCCAGAACCACTTTACAACAGAGTCTTTTGTCTCTGGGTACAGATGGTGCTGCCTCTTTGCCTGCCTGTAATTATCACTCCTGTTCACGGGGAAAAGACTTCTGTGATACCCTAACATGTCATTACTTGTTCCAGATGTGGATGTCATTTCAAGGTTTGCACAGCTAGAGTTCCGTTTTGGGGACCCAGAACATGCCAAGGCCCTCTTTGAGAGCACCCTCAGCAGCTATCCCAAGCGGACAGACATCTGGTCCATCTACATGGACATCATGATCAAACAGGGCAGCCAGAAGGAAGTGCGGTGAGTTGTGCTACAGCAGGCTGGGAAGGGGGCAGAGTACAATGCTTGGAGCAACAGCTGAAAAGAGCAGAGGTACCCTGCAGTATGAGGTTGTATAGGGCTTCCCAGAGCAGAGCAAAAGAGAAAGAAAACTGGGGTTTATGTATGGAAGTGCCTGTCCTTGCCAGGATGGAGGAGACTCCAAGGAGATCCATAGGGCAGAGGGAGAGAGTAGTTTGTAAGCCTGCGTGACAGAAAGTAGAGGACTTGCACTGAAGTTCTTCTGTCCCTCTGGAGGGATTGCCTTGTTGTATCTGAAGGGCGAGATCAAGTCTTTGTATATCTTAAAAAAAGTTTCTCCATTTTTATGTTTCCTCTTTTTCTTTTCTGAGAGTTGACAAAAGGAAGTCCAGCTTCCTGCAGTGTGGATCCAGACACATCCACTTAACGAATGCAGGGTCAAATACAGTGGCTGGATCTTGGCTTAAGTTGACAGCAGCCCTAGAGTTCAGGAGGCAAATAGGAGGCTTCTGCTTCGAGGTTTTGGCCAGTTGTCAGGAATCTCTTTCTTCAAGCAGCAGCACTTCACAGCAGGTTGAATGTCTGCCTTGAGTTTCTGCTCTTTCTTCAAAGGCAGGATACAGGGCTTGTACTGAGTGCTGTCACCAACACAGCAATCTGAATCGCTTTGGTTCCTTGCAGGGACATCTTCGAGAGGGTCATACACCTGAGCTTGGCACCAAAGAAGATGAAATTCTTCTTTAAACGCTACCTGGATTATGAGAAGAAATTTGGTACATCAGAAAGTGTCCTGGCTGTTAAAAGAGCAGCACTTGAGTATGTGGAGACCAAGAGTTCCTTTGCTGACACCTAAGTACAGCGCAAGAAAAAGCAACTCTCTGTGCAGTGTGGGAACTGAGAGGTTTGGAGTTCTGCCCTGAGTGGCCATGGACAGTGAGTTTCTGGAGACTACTGGTCTATGACCAAAGCAAACTGGAAAGAACAAACAATGAAAGAAAAAATATTTTATAAATGTTTGCAGCTTTGTTCTCGGTGTTACAAATAATCCTAGTCTGTTGATGACTTTGAAGACATGTTTTTAAATATAGACTGTTTTATAATTAATACAAACATCAACCATACCTGTTCTACTTTCCTGGGGAAAAGGTGCAGTGATGACCCATTATTTTTAAGTTCAGTGATGTCTTGTAAATTGATTTCTCTGTCTGTCAGGATGGCAGAGAAGATTCTTGTCTTTCGGCTGAACTAACACTTTGAAGATTTCTCTCAAGTGCCTTTGTGCTCCTAGAAATTGGCAGAGCAATACAGAATTGTGGCATATTTGAGTTTGGAAGGGACCCCGGAGATCATCTGGTTCAAATCCTTGCTCAAAGCAGCGATCAGCTAGATTAGGTTACTTGGGACCACGTCCTGTTTGGTTTTGATTTCTCCAAGGATGGAGACTCTACAACCTCTGTAGGCAACCAGTGTTTGACCATGTTCACAGTAAAAAAAGCATTTTCTTATATTTAAATGGGATTTCTTGTATTTCAATCTGTGCCCATTTCCTCTTATCCTGTCACTGAGCAGGAGTCTAAGAAGAGTGTCTGGTTCCACTTTTTTTATGTTCTTGTGTCAGGTATTTATACACATGGATAAGACCCACCTTGAGCTTTCTCCTCGGGCTGGAGTATGAGGGATACTCCAATTCCATAATCACTTTCCTGTTCCTCTGGTGGACTCAATCCAGTAAGCCAGTATCTCTCCTGTATTGGGGAGCCCAGTACTTGATACATCACCTCAGATGTCTCATGGCTGCAGAGCAGAGTGGGAGTGTGACTTCCCTCAACCTGCTGGTAATGCTCCTCCTCATGCAGCCCAGGATGCTCGTCTTCTTTAGCTGAAAGGGCATGTGTCATTAAAGCTAACAGCACCCAGTTGTGATGAATGCCCTGATTGATTGCAGCTGTCATAACAAGTTGGCAGGGATCAATAATGGAAAAAAGTGATTTTCAGTAGCTGTTGTCTTAAGAGCAGTGACGTCAAAGAAGAAAACTGGTTTTTTTTCTTTGTTGAAAAAAAAGTCATCCCAATCTAACCTTCTACTTGGAGAAGGCCTTGTATCTTGGGTAGTTCCATAGACTCTGTCACTGGTATCAGTGCCTTATGACCCATATTCTTGTAACTTTCCAGAAAGATGTGGATGTGGTCATCCATGTGTTTTACAGATGAAGAACTGAAGGCAGGGGGAAAAGCAGAGTATGCAAACAGGTGTGATCGTTCAGTGTAGACTGTAGCTAGCAGTTGCCCAGCTTTGAAATACCAACCTTGAAGAGTCTTACTCCATTGGAGGTACTCTGAATTCAAAAACAGGGCTGTGCAGGACCCCGATCTCCTGTCTCCATGAATGCCCCATGTTGGCAAGGCTGAATGATTCAGCATTTAATTCATTCCCAAGTCCCTTACGATCCAGAAACAAGTTATTTCACTTCTTGCCCCCAAGGAGAGCAAGGTCCTGTACTCTGGCTTTTCTTAATGCTCCTCTAGAGGAAGAGGCTGCTTGGAACATCTTGGCTGTTTTTCTTTAATAACACAGCTGCAAAAATGGTGGCTTTTTATTTTGGATTAATTAGTTATATAATAGAATACGTAAATAAGCGTTGCAATAGAAACCAAGATCCCTTTGAGGTATTGTTTCTTCTTGACTACTGGGGCTATTACAATCTCTACAGTAGTCAGGAAGGAAAATGAAAGACCTGTGTGTAATTCTCCATACTGGAGGAGCCTGGTTTGAACCCATCTTGCTGCTGGGAAGTGTGCCCTAACGCAACCTGTAGGCTGCTCTGCAATGGGGTTGTTTTTGGCTTCTGGAGGAAAAGCAGAGAGAGTGTGAGCTGACAGCTTGTGTGATCCGGCGGGCCTGGAAGACAAGTAGTTCCATTTCCCTCCTGGCATTTCAGTGTGAATCCCATCCTGGTGGCTTGTGCTGGTGTGTAAGGCCACGTTGGTTAAAGTCCCTCACCTCAGCATGGTCACTGGGGGAGGATGAGCAACAGGAACAGCCAGGGATATTCATGAGGGTGCTGCTGGGGCCAGAAAGGCCAGAAGCCCAGGGATGTTTCAGCGAGGAGAGGAGGAAAACAATAAATCCCTACAATAGCAAACAAGTATTTCTGAGCGTGGTGGCTCACTCCACTCCTGTTGGCTGGTCACTCAAACGTGCTTCTCCAGCAAGAGGGAGGAAAACCAGACAAGCTGGACAAGCCCCTGCCCCATCCCAGCACGAGGAAATTGGCTGCAGTCAATGGAGAAGGGAGGTAAACGGAACAAAAGCTGGTTTTGTGCTCATGGTTTGTTCCTGGGATAAACAAATCCATTCCCAAGCATTACGTGTTTTGCCCCTTCCCTTCAAAGGAGGGAAGGGGAGGAGAAGGAATTGGGGTGGAGATGGTTCAAAGGAACAACTAGGACTATCAAGGAGGAAGGGAAGGGAAGTAAAGGAAGTAAGAGGAGCGCTGCTTTGTTTCAGCAAGTTGCCCTGCATCTGCTGAGCTGCGTGCGGGGGTGGTGTGCGTGTCTGCATGTTCACACTCGAGGGCCCAGGAGAAGAAATGCAAATGGACTCTCTTTCATCTCAAGTTAATGCAATTTCATTTCACTTGCATCTGATCATTCCTGCAGATTAGTTGACGGTGGAGGCTGGGAGCCAAACCTTCCCACAAATGCAAGGCAAATTCTGTAGAGAAGCTGAAGAGGGATCCTGGGGTGCCTCGCACCTTGAGCGGTGTTCCAGCCTCCTCATGTGCAGGAACACCCTCCAGCTCTTTCTTGCAAGAAGGGGACGTGCTTGTAAAAAGGTTTCTAAATACATTTTCTATCTTTTGCTACAATTGTGTATCCTGATGTACAAGATTTGTGCTACTCGCTGCAAAAATAACTAAAAAGCAGCGTTACTCCCTTGTAATATGTGGTAATCTTTTAAAAGTTCAATTTCTGGGGTCATCTGGATAGGAGAGGATCTGAATGTTTAAAAGAAAGGAGAAAAAGTTCCCAGTCCTTGAGTTCAAAGAGAATGTTAAATGATGCCTTTTGTGGCCCCCTGAAAAAAAACCAACTCATAAGGCAATAGAAAATAACTCTCATTTAATAATTTATTCCAAAACTCCTTGTGCATAAGCCCCTCTGAGTTTGGTGGGTTTGAGTCATTTTTTGAACAATTTAAAGCTTTTTGGTAAACAGCACGGTGTAAGAGGCAGTTGTACCTATAAAGAAACAGTTCAAGTAGGAAAACCAAATGTCATTGTCCTGCCAACTCTTGAAACAGTGTTGGGGGCTTTCTCTTGGTTGACCCCTGGGAGAAGAGGGTCTGAGAGGAGCAGCCCTGAAGCCATAGTCAGCTTCAGACAGTGTCCCGGTGAGGGCAGTGATTTTATACCTTTCTGGCTTTGCTTTCTCAGAGTATGGCTGAGGCCATAAAGGGAAGCTCCTGCAGGGACCATTTAAGGCAGTGGAAAGAATTTAAGAAAATTTGGTGGTAGAAGGGTAGAGCGGGGCTGCTCCCCCCCATCCCTTGTCCCTCTAGGGCTGCAGTCCCAGTGCAGCAGATGGGGGTAGGGACTGTGGTTTTTTCACTGGCCACTTTCTCGTCCCTTTCCCATCCCTTGGAAAGATGCTCCATTAATGCAGCTAACTAGGATTATATATTATATACACTCTCTCTGTGTATGTGTATATGTACATATCTGTAAAACTAGCTCTGGTTGAGGTCTTGCTGCAACTCACAACCCAAACAAGCGGGACTCTCGTCCAACGGTTGGGTGAGAAATGCAATGAACTGCAGAGGGTGGCGTGGCTCGCTGGGGGTGCTGCTTCCTCTCAGCCTCCACAGAGCCACCTTGCCCAAAAGCTATTCTGCTGATGGTGCCATCTTCTGGGTTTGTAAACTCATGGCTGCGACTTCATTAGAGGTCATCAGGCACTTCAGTAAGAACAAAGGGAGTTTGGGGTCCTACCCAAATTCCAACTTGGTGATTGGAGCGTCTTTCTGAATATTGCTGATTCCTCCTGCCTTAGTCTCTTGGTTACTTGCTGTGTCGCAGTATTATTGACCCATTCCTTTCCAGGTGCTATTGCATCCCCCTTGCCACAGGAATTTACCTACTGCTTCCCTCTTTTCCCTGCCCTGTAAAATCCATAAATTGCTCTGGGACCTTCCTGTTTAACAGGCACTGCACAACTCCGTGAGAAGATACCAGCGTCAATAAAACAAGCAGGTGTGGGGGTTGGCTGGGGCTAACCTTGCCATGTGGGAGACAAGTGGGACCGCAGGAACCACGGTTAGAAATGTACCCACCTCTTGCTCCCCAAGGCTTCTGCTGGTGCATCAGATGGCAGGGTGCACTGCAGCCTGGAGGTAAGGTGTGCATCTGCTCTTTGCTCCCCTTGTGTCTCTGGGAGCAGCGATGAGACGGTTGCCTCCATGGGAGGGGTTCCCCAGCTCAGTGTATTGCTTATCAGCCTCTACCTTGAGGCTGTTGATCCCTCTTTACCCGCTGAGAAGAAGTAATCCTGCTGGGAGGAATATTCCCAGTGCACCGTGCACCGATACTGGTAGGGCTGCCAGGCAATCTGGGGAGCTACTACCAGCACCCATCTGTCCTAGGAAGCCAAAAAAAGCATTTCATGGCCTTCTGGGCTTGGCCCATTGCCTTCCACCCCTTTGGCCCATTTGTGGAGCCGGCTATAGAGGGGGAAGCCCTTGTTCTCCCGGTAGATGTAGACACCTGTGATGGCGTTCCACTGGGGGCTTGGCTGGACACCATCCACTGGGAACTCCTGCACCAGCTCCTTCTCCTCCTTGTCCAGTGCCACGAAGCCAAAGAATTGCTTCACGTTCTTGGCTGCCAGGATCCGGGAGTGGACCTCGGCCGTGCGTTGGAAGAGCTTGGCCTCGTTGGAGCGGTACTGGGCCCAGTAAGCTTCTTGCCGGTAGCTCAGCGGCGAGCAGCAGTGCTTCAGGCACTTGGTGAGGAAAACTAGGACTGCCACGATGCCGATGAGCAGCCAGCCGAAGAGCTGGGGGAGGAGAAGAGAAAAGGCTGCGTTAGGACACAGCAAGGTGGCCTTACCCGCTCCGTGTGGCTTTCTCCCTGGTGTGCCTACCTGGGACTCGTATCTCAGCCTCCGCGTCACCTCATCCCTGAACTTGGTGAGGTTGGCTGGCACGTCTTTACAGGGGAACCTGGCCAGGACGTCGGCCCCATAGTCAGCTGGGAATTTGTCCAGGGAGGACGGCCTGACAAACTCGCTGAGGGCGCAGATGTAAGCCTCCCCGCGCAGCAGCGAGATGACCGACCAGGTGACAGGTGCCACGGCCGCCCGGCCCATGATGGAGCCAAAGAGGAGGAAGGTGGCAGCGGCAGAGAAGTTCTTGGTGCCACGCTTGTGGCACTCGGCCACCAGGTTCCAGGTGTGGTTGTTCCAGATGACGCCGATGAGGAAGAGGGCCAGGGCCGGGACTCCGATGGCAGCCAGCCCATAGATGTAGTTGCGGGCAGGGGAGCAGGGGCAGTTGAAGGCAACGACAGAGAAGAGCTCTTCGCTCCCCACTGTGCCCAGGGCCACCAGACCATTGAAGATCATCACATCTTTGCTCTTGAAGAACAAGGAGAGGAAGCGAAAGTTCTCAGCGATGAGGGCAGCCATCTTGTCCCAGGGGCAAGAGGAGGCACGTACCCCAGTGAGAGGCTGTGCTGGCCCACGTCACAGTGCTGGGGGACACACCAATGGAGGGTGAAATGGCCTTGGGCAAACTGGATGTGCAAAGGGCTGCTCCGAGAGCACAACCCCCTCACTGCTGACCCTTCCTCCCGCCTGCCATCCCAGGCTCTGGGGTATCTAGGGATACTTCTAAAGGAGCCAAAGAGGGATTCAGGCTAAGCAGTGAGGGAAAGTCATTTCAGTTTCCCTCTAGCCTTTCCAAAAGCATTTGTGCAGGGGAGGTTGCCAACAGGACAGCTGTTCCTGCCCCTGTCATTTGCACATCCCTTGCCTTCTCTTTGGCTTGAGTCACCTCCCACAGAGACGATTACTCTCAGCGTCGTCGCTGGACACTCTGATCTCCCAAACCTGCAACAAAGGAGGAGGACGCCGTGTTATTGGGGAAACTGGACCGGAGACCAGTGGGATGCGTACCCAGCCCTGCTGCTGACTCAGGCTAGCCTGGGCACAGGTGGCATGTGTCTGCTGGTGCTGCCCTCCCTTGTGAGGGCTGTGGGATTCGCCTCCCTCTTTAGACCTGGTGAGTTAATATTTAATAATAGACAAAAGTACGTCAGGGTGTCAGCGATGGATGGCCCAGCAGGTTTGGGGACAGGGAGATGGAGAGGACCAAGCGGGAGCAGCCTCTGCCAACCAGGACGAGGGGATGTTCAGGGCCTCTTGCTACCCTCAAGAGAAGTTACTTTCTGGGAAAATCAAAGCTTATCTTGATGATCCAGGATACAATCATTAAATGCTGGTAGAGCTGGGTCAGCAATTATGTAAGAGTTTTTGTGAGGATTAGGTGTGGCAGGATGAGCTCTTTCTCTCCCAGAGCTGTCAGACACAACGATACTTGCCCTCCTGGCCCACAGTCCTGGCTCAGCCTCTCACTGGCCCTTGACCAGCACACATTGGTGCCAGGGGTGATTTAACACTGACCTTTGCCTCTGTGGCTTCCTCCAACACCTTCTCCCAGTACAACACTGGTTATACTGGGAAGGCCACCCAACCAACAGGGCTGTTGGACTGCAGGCACTTAGGGGCAAGCACGTGACCTGATATTTTTGAAGGACAGGGAAATAATTGGGGAGTGTATCCATGCCCTCTGCAGTGATACCCATTCCCTTATGCCACTTGCAAAGATGCATTTAAATAATTTCTTAGTTGACTTTCTATCTGTGCTATGAGATGAAACCGCAGGGTTTCATCTCGGGAAGCCCTAAGCACCTTGCTCGCTCCAGGCACCCTCACCCATGTGATGAAACCCTCTGGCCTCGGGGGAACTGCTGTCACTGGGGTTTGCTGGAAACAGGAAGGACCTGGGCACCCAACTAACCATCTTCGGCAGCTTACAGCATCAGCACGCAGCTGGGCCTCCCAGGGAGCCCTCACCCAAAGCAGGCCTCCCCCAAAATTTGCCTCGATGCTGATATCCTCCTACCTGGGAGGAAGGTTACCCTGGGCCAGCCCCAGCTGCTGGGAAAAGGCTATATTCATGGAGAGGAGACAAAGGCACCTTAATCCTAATAGTATCTTGTACAAGGCTTACTCGCACACTGTGCTTTAAATCACTCCCGGGCTTTGGTTCACCCGCTGCCCCACCAAATCCTGTTTTATCCCCTTCTTCTGTGGGGCAGCAGAGGGGCAAGGGGACAGAAAATTTGCCTCGGTTCCCTGCTCCGTTTTATCCTGGGCAATCCCTTTAAAGTCAGGCTGTGATATTGCTGAGCTCAACACAAGCAGCCCTTAATGTCTTCCTGCATTTTCCCAGTTTTCCACATGCAAAACTCCCTTGGCAAAGGGGGCAGACCAGCCAAAAAAACTGCAGATACATGCCAGGGATGGGGGCCCCACTTTGTGCTACCCCACGTTTGCAGCCAGACGCTGAACCTGCCAACTTCTTCTAGTGCATTGGGGCTCAAAAACCCTGTTATTAGAGTTACCAGCAAACAGCCTGGATAAACAAGGCCCTGAGACCTTCTTGGCAGCCTGGCAACCGGCAAAGCGAAACCAAAGAGGAGTATGGCATTTTGGGGGGGTTACCCTGCCTCTGCTTGGGGGTTATGGTGCCTTGTCTGGGAGAGAGGGGGGTGGGTAAAAGGGGAGGAGAAGAGCTGTTGGCAGCCGCTCATTATTTTTTAGCAGCCTCTCTTCAAGTCTTCCCACGAAACAGCCATGAAAGCAAGGGAAAAAAATAAAATAAAAATGAAGTCACTTACTTCAAAAGCTGTTGAAACCAGTTCTGGAGCCTTCTCAGCTCCTCATGTGGTTTTGCTCAGGCTCTGGCTGATGGGGGAGTGGGTGGGGGTTCCTGGCCGTGCGTGGGGCTCTGCTGAAGAGGGGATGCCGCTGAGGCCGGGCTGATGGGCAAAGTGAAAGCTGATGAAAACAGCCTTAAAAGTTTGGCAGCTTCCTTTTTCAGTCTGCGGCGTGCCCTCGGCTGTTGGCGTTTGGGAGGAGGGAGGAGGGTGTTCTCGGGCCCTGTGCTTGGGTGGGGCGAAGAGCAGACGCTTGGCTTCTGCTGGGTGCAAGGCTGAGGTTGTGCCTTTAAAAAAAAAAAAAAAAAGAAAGGAAAGGCTGAGAGTGAGTCACTGGAAAAAGCACATCGTCCTTTTTCAGCCCCGCGATGCAGCTGTGTGAAGTTGGGCCGGGATGGCCCAGGGTTTGCCTGGAGGACGGGAGCGATGGAGCACCTTGCTGGGGTGCATGGGGGAAATGCTGGAGCCCCCCAGCCCAGGGGGACAGATGCAGCTTCCATGGTCCCTAGGGGATGTGGCTCAACCGAGGGGTGGTACCCAAACTGCACAGGAGCCCAGAGCCACCCCAGGCAGATAGAGGCAGAGTAGAAGCCCTTGGTCCCACGTGAAGGAGGAGAAACTGCTGCTTTTGTACAGAGGAGCTGGCTGAGCCGGCAGGGATACACCAGCCTGGCTGGTTTTTTGGGAGAAGCAGGAACCTGTTGTCATGAGCTCTGTGGGACGGCCAGGCTTCGCTTCCCACCACCCTGGTGGGAGCAGTGGGGATGCTGCAGGGGCTGGGGAACCCCTGCGTGCGGGGCTGGCCACAGCCCGAGATCTGGCGAGCGCGGTGCATTCCTGCCTGCCATGGCTCTTCCGCTCGCTGCTTCCTCTGCGGAGCGATGCCTGCCAGGCAGCCGAGCACTCCTCGCTGTCCCCTTCCCTCCTCTCTGCTGTCTGTCCCTCTGCTCCAGCTCCCACCCAGCCTCTTGCAGAAGCTGGAGCCACCCGTCCTCCTTCCCCAGCCTCCTCGTCGCAGTGTCCCCGGGCTTAAACTCAGCCCTTCCCACAGGATGTCTTCAGCACAGGCAAATCTTCAGCAACACCCACGTTTCCCTCTGCCCAGAGCAAAGCAGCAAATATCTGCAGTTCAGCCGGGTGTTTTGGACCGAGTCCTCCTCCTTACCCCCAGATTTAGGGTTCCTGGGTGGGTTTTTGCAGCTCCCAGGTGTTTGGGTGCAGGGAGCACCAAGGGGTGCTCCCATACCTCCATCCCCTCCTGCCAGCTTGACTGGGGACCTTGGGGCTTGCACCAAGTTCCAGGTGCTGCTGCTGAGTGGGGCTTAGTACTGTCACCCCAACCCCACTGAAATGCCAGGGGCCATGTCAGGTCCTCTGGCAAGGTGTCTCCTCTGAAAACCAATAAATGATACAAAAGAATCACAGAATCATATCATCTAGTCCAACCCCCTGCCAGAGCAGGGCCACCCAGAGGAGGTTGCTCAGGAATGCATCCAGGTGGGGTTTGAATGTGTCCAGAGAAGGAGACTCCACCACCTCTCTGGGCAGCCTCTGCCAGGGCTCTGCCACCCTCACAGCAAAGAAGTTCCTCCTCATGTTCAGATGGAACTTCTTCTGTTCCAGTTTGTGCCCGTTCCCTCTTGTCCTGTCCCTGGGCACCACGGAAAGAAGACTGGCCCCATCCTCCTGACACCCACCCTTGAAGTATTTATAGGTGTTGATCAGATCCCCCCCCAGCCTTCTCTTCTCCAGACTAGAAAGACCCAAGTCCCTCAGCCTTTCCTCATCAGAGAGATGCTCCAGGCTCCTCATCATCTCTGTAGCCCTCTGCTGTCCCCTCTCCAGCAGTTCCCTGTCCTTGTTGAACTGGGGAACCCAGAACTGGACACAGTGCTCCAGATGGGGTCTCCCCAGGGCAGAGCAGAGGGGGAGGATGACCTCCCTCAACCTGCTGGTCACACTCTTCCTGATGTCTCCCAGGATGCCATTGGCCTTCTTGCCACAAGGGCATGTTGCTGGCTCATGGGCATCCTGTATATCCCCAAAATCCAGAAATGGGAGAGCCCTCTGCTCTGCCGGGACTCTTCAACTGATGAAATTGCTGCATGGGGGCAGAGCTCTGATCCAAAAGAAATCTGAATTAAAAGTGTAAAAGCTGCTCTTTGCAAATATGTGCTGTTTTTTCGGTATGTTAATGGCTGTGTGGCAGAGCTTGCCAGCCCCGCGTGCTCCTGCCTTTGCGGGGACTCGGAGCGTGCCTTTCTCGGTGAGCCATTAACAGCGCTGAACTGCAAATAATAGGAGTGGAAACTGCCTTTATCTTTCAGTCTCCTTTGCTTTGTAAATCAGGTTTTGTGCCTATTAATTTCTGGGCAGGTGCCTTAATTAAAGTTCAGGGTGTGAAGATGAATGATAAATCTGTGTCATGCTCCTTTCTCCTGGGAGTCAGCCAGATTCAGCCTGCCCTTGACTACAGGCTTGCTAAGGTGCTCTCATGGCAGCTTGGAGAATTTCCTCGTCATTTTGGTCCTTTGTTCTCATCTCCCCACAGCCTCTGTGGAGTTACACACTGATAATTAAGGTTTATTCAAATGACAGTCACCTCAGTTACCAGCCAGCTGTAATAAGTTGGTTTGAACACGGCGGCAGGAATTTCAAGGGGATGAGCATTTCAAAAGGGATGTGAGGGGGTAACACTCATCGCTTAAGAGGGTTTTTTTCCTTCTGCGTGTTGGTAATAAAATCAGGGCCACCGAGGAGTTCTCTTTCCGGCTGCAATTTCCATAGTCACCTGGAGACCCTGCATCCCGTCATCCTCATTTTCTATGGAAATGGGCAGCCACCTGGTATTGTGCCAGGGTCAGCGGTGCCTCCCTGGCTTCTCCTCTGAGGGCCAGGGCCAGCTTGCTGCTGGCCACCACGCAGTGGCTAAAACAACCCCAACTCATGTGGCCTCAGCACCTTGGGCTTAGCCTGGAGGCTCCTCCAGTCCTTTTCACCGCATTCAAACAAAGAAACGCCAACAGCTTTTGCAAATAGCTTTTATAAACCCCTGTGCCGGAGCACACGGCTTGAACAGGAAGACAGAATTATTTATTTGGCTCCCTAAACAAAGACCCAGGCAGGTTTTTAATATCAGTCTTTGCATCAGGGAGGAATCCAGGTAAAATTACTGAAACAAGCAGTCCTGCAGCAAATTCGTGGTGATGGGTTGGCCTTGCCCCCACCCTCTGTGCTGCTGAACGATAGCTGCTCTCCCTGTTGAGCCATCTCCTTCCAGGAGCATCCTTGTGGGCTCCTTGTTGAATAGTGACCCCGGTGACACCAACCATGGCGTTCCCGTCACTTGCAATGCAATAGGGCTTCTCCCTTCACTAGGGAATTTGGGTCTCATTCGTTTTAAAGCTTTTCTTGGCCTGGAAGCTGTGTTTGTCTGTGGGGAGGTAGTGTGTAGAGGGGCAATGGGGAGGGCATCGTGAAACAAGCTGATTGTTTTAACAAGCCTAATGGCTTGTTTCTCCATCAGGGCATTTTTAATACTGCCTAACCTCCCCCGTGCTGCCGGGTGCTGAGCACGTGGTAAAAGGAAGAAAGTTTTGTGGGTTTGGTGGTGTCTGCCTTGGGGACTGCCACAGCACTGACGTGGGGCTTGGTGGTGTGGGACTCACCAAGTCCCACTGTCTGTCATGTGTCTGTCCCATGTGTCTGTCCTGCTGCCACATTGTGACCATTAACATCCCTGTGGCTCGTCCATCACAGAATCACACACAGAGTCACAGAATGACAGGGGGTTGGAAGGGACCTCTGGAGATCATCTAGTCCAACCCCCTGCCAAAGCAGGGCCACCCAGAGCAGGTCCCACAGGAACATGTCCAGGTGGGGTTTGAATGTGTCCAGAGAAGGAGACTCCACCACCTCTCTGGGCAGCCTCTGCCAGGGCTCTGCCACCCTCACAGCAAAGAAGTTCCTGCTCTTGTTATTTGGGTGGAACTTCTTATATTCAAGTTTGTGCCCATTCCCTCTTGTCCTGTCCCTGGGCACCACTGAAAAAAAGCCTGGCCTCGTCCTCCTGACACCCACCCTTGAAGTATTTATAGGTGTTGATCAGATCCCCCCTCAGCCTTCTCTTCTCCTGACTAAAAAGGCCCAAGTCCCTCAGCCTTTTCTCGGAAGGGACGTGCTCCAGGCCCCTCATCATGACCTCGAGTAGACATCCTGCTCGGTACGAAGCCTGTTGCCTGGATTACTGAAGCTGTAGGATTGGATGTGGGAGCAGGTAAGTCACCTGCCCGGCTCGGATGCCCACCCACCTGTCCTCCCTGATGCCCCTCTCCTGAAAGTGTGGCTCTGCCCCTGTTTCCCCCTCACACCCGGCTGTAGTAAGCAGCCATCTCCCTTCGGGGTGCAGGGTGATGCACGGGGGGCTGCTTTTCCCCTGCCCTGCCATTGCTGCTGGGGAGGGCAGGCGAATGGAGGTGCAGGGGGGGCTTGCATCTGTGCCAGCTCTTCAGAGCTGCGTTCATGGTTCCCTGGTCGGTGATGCCCAGGAGTTTCTCGGCGGCTTCCTCTGCCTCCGCGGGGGCTTTCCTGGGTGGGTGGCAGCGAGCAGCCACCAGGTCCCTGCTCATGCCCTCGAAGAACTGCTGGATGCAGACCTTGGCAAAGCTCTTGGCGTGCTCCGCACACGTCTCGTCGAACAGCTTGCGCTCGATGTCGATGTAGTGGGACCAGTACCTGCTCTTCAGGAAGGCAGCTTGGGTGAAGCAGGGCCGGAGGGATCTGACCAAGAAAGCCAGCGTGGTCATCAGCAGCACAAAGCACCAGCCCAGAGCCTGCAGGGACGAGGGGGGAACCGGACCCATCACAGACAGGCAGAGCAGGCACCCAGCACTTCCCACCAGCTGGCAGGAGCCCCCCTTCCCCCCAGGGACTGTGAACAAGCCTGGCTCCACTTCGGACTGGTTGAGATTTGGCTGCATTTCATCGCAAAGCTGGGTGAGAAGACCCCACGTACCACGCCAGTGCCTCTGTCTGACATTCTGCTCGACACCCCCCCACAGGCAGTGCTTTTTAACGCTTCTCACCGTGTACGGCGTCAGCGGGCAGTGACCATAAATAACACCAAGCTGAATCCTGCACCCAGCCCTTGGTCCTGGCTCCCATACGGCTGTGCCTCGCCTGGTTTTAGGGCAGCCTCTGTCCTCTGACCCGCAGCCAGACTCATTCCACGTACTCCCCGGGTTTAGGCAGCCGTGTAACCCATTTCCCGAGCTGTTGGGCTTAGTAACATCTCCCGTGGGTGAGCAGTGGTGACAGGCTCCCCTGTTAATGGGGTCTGACAGGAAGGGTGAGACGAGGGCAGAGCCAGGACCGGTCTGTCTTGTTCACCATCAGTCTGAGCTTGGGCTGCCACCAGGCTGCGCAGGCGGAGCTCGCGGGGGTGAACCCCATTGTAAATGCAGCCCCCTAAAAGAGCACCTGGGAGGTGGGTATATCTAGGTGACACTTGTTGCACAGCTGCCAGTACTTCCCAGCAGCTGAGAACTGGGGTCTACCCAGGAAACTCTGCTTTGTGTCTTTGTAGAAGTCCCTGTGCCTTTGTTGCTCTTAAACTGGGGATAGTAATTCCCTAAGGAGGTCAGGAAGAGGGGGTGTTTTAAACAGGAGTATGTGAGTGACCAGAGTGGGTCTGACCATCCCGCCTCCAACACGGCCAGAAGCAGAGGACTTGAGAGAAACTAAGCACAGGACAAGGAGCTAGTGGTGATTCTTCATTTGTGGTTCCCTGGGATGGTTAATAAACACCTGCTGGCTGTTTCCATGCAAATGGCAGCGGTAAGTGGCACAGATGATTATCAGCCCATTGCTTGCACGGGTTCTAATAAACAGCAAGAGCAACCACGGGCAACCAGTGGGTTATGGGAGGGGGAGACAACCCACCAACCAGGCAGTAACATCCATATCAGCCCCTTCTGAACTTCTGAATAAATCTCTGTATACAGCTTGGCTGTATAGTGCTGCCCTGCAGCCTCAGGCTGCCCAAGGGAGCAGGAAGGAAGGGAACCAGATTATCAACACGACCTACAGCTCCAGTCTCTGCACCACGCTGGAGGTGTAACTCTCTGCAGCTGAGTCTGAACACCTTGTACCCCTGCAAAGTCACCAGGGGCAATTTATTTCAATCACCTGCAGCTTGATTTCAACAAGGAGATTCCCCTGAGAGAAGAGCTAAGGCTGGCAGTGCCTTACCCCGAACCACCAGCAAGGCCATGATGCCTCTTACCTGTGAGATGCAGCGCAAGTACCTGATGGCCACTTCATGGGTGATGAACTCTTGCCCATCGTAGATCTCTTTGCAGGGGATGCGGGCAAGGACCCGCTTCATCTCTCTTTGGGAGAGGCTGGTGTGGCTGGCATTGCCCAGGGTCTCCACAGGCACGGAGGTGCAGAAGGCACAGGTGATGCACTTGCCATCCAGCAGCGTCACCGAGACCCAGACCACGGGGGCGATCATGGCCCTCTGTGCCATGGAGCAGAACATGTAGCGCAGGACAGCCGGGTCCTTCCCTCGCTGGCCCTGGGGTCGCCTCCACTCCTCTGCCAGCATGGAGATGTTGTTGTTCAGCACGAAGCCCAGCAGGAACAAGATGAAGGGGGGCACCAGGAGGATGCCCAGCCCGTAGGCCAGGTTGTAGCGTGGCAGGCAGGGGCAGTTGAAATCAAAAGCTGAGTATATCTGGGCACTGGCGAGGGCCATTATCCCACAGATGCCGTTCATAAAGGACTCCTGGTTGGACTGGAGGAACTGGAAGATCATCCGAAACTTGTCCATTTTCTTTTGATGTGATTCCTCCCCGCACTGAGGTCCAAGCTGTGGCCTCGGTTTACTTCATTCTTTCAGTCCCCTTCTTCAAAGATGGGCATCAAGAACTCTCTGTGCAGTTCACGGATTCAGTTACACATTCTTACAGCCCCAATATTTAAAGCAGAAAATTAAAACACTTTTTTTTTTTTTCCTGCTGATTTTGCTGCTTGCAAAAGTTCAAAACTTGTTTCCTCTTGCTCTTCTTTGGATCTGAGGGACCTGGGTTGTTTCTGGTTTGCTAAACCTGGCTTCCTTCTTCTCCAGGTCCCCATTTCTGCAGTCTCCTGGTCACCGTTCCCCTCGGCTGGAGGGTGCGGGTGTTTCCATGGCTGTGCCCTCCCCAGAGCAATCTGCACCCTGGGCAGAAAGGGCTGTGGACTGGTTGGCCTCTGTGAACTTATTTGCAAATGCAGGAGGTGGGTGGTCCTCCCAGGATGGAATGGGACGCCCCACCTCTGCGGTGCTGGCACACACAGAAAAGCGGGATGCCAGAGCTTCCCCCTCCCTCCGTGTCTGCATCACCCCAGCAGTGTCTAATGCAAGTGCCTCACAGGTCTGCCAGCCCCCTGATCTGTACCTGCCTCTGCTTCACTGGGAAACACCTTCTCTCTGTGTTATTCTGCAGAGGGAAGAGAAAACGAAAGGCAGAGGAAGGAGGGATAAAGGTCTTGGTGCTCTGGGATCTTGTACTACTGGTACTGCCGGGGTCTGTTATAGACTCCCCTCCATCCTACAAACATCCTCCTTTCAGCCACACTTACAAGATGACAGCTGTAGCTCTGTGGTTTTCATAGCCCTCTGTCCTCGGGGCTTGCTAAAATACCCTCAAACCCTGGTTCACGTGGCGTGGTGACATCCAGAGGCATAGGTGCTTTTCCTGGATTTGGGGTTGGAGAGAAACAGGCAGAGAAAGGTGAGAGGGCTGCAGGGACAAGAGCACAGAGGATGTACCCTGCTCTGCAGATGGGTCCCTGAGAGCATCCAAGTCCTGGGTGCCTCTACTTTCTCAGGAAGTGCTCCCTGCCCAGCAGAGCTTTGAGATTTGGGGTTTTCCCCTGAAATAGCTTCTTTTTCAACCCACTTTTAATGAGCATTTCTGAAGGGCTTCAGTGCACTTTGCTCTGAGCAGCAGCTGTTCCTGAGCGACAGAGGCTGAATTATTTTCTTGTGGGTGTAATACCAGCCCCTTGATAAATTTGGGATGTGCAGGGACTGAGAAGCATGTGTAAATCCTGCCAGTGACCTCCCTGGTCCAAGGACAGCCACTGTCCCCTGAGGGACCGTGTTTCCCAGAGGTACCAGACACGCTGCAGGCACAGGCTGTGCAGAACCCTTCCTGCCCATCAGGCCAGCAGGTACCAGCAGCCCCGGGGGCTGAGGGTTCAATGGAGCTGCCACTCCTCTGAAGATCACTCCAATCCTGCCGGCAAGGGCAGAGCAAAGGCTACCTGAGCCATCAATGTGCACCCATTTAGCAGGTGACGCTGAGTCTGGGATTTGGCCATATGCCTTGACCTGAGGCAAAGGTGTCTAAGGGTATGTTTCCCAGGCATGGTTGTGATGGTGTGCTCTCCCTGTTTGTCCCCCTCTTCTTCCTCTCCTCCCCTCAGCTCCTGCTAGGGCTGTGGCCACCATGTGGCCTTCACAACATCAGTTGGAATAACTTGCACCTAACACCAAACAATCTGGGGTCAAGCAGACCTGAATGCCTGCCTTGCCCTTCCCACTCTTTGCACACCAGGAGCAGCCCAGGCAGAGCCAGCTCCGGCATCTGGTGGATGTGTCCTGGACGTTGACGGTGGGGTGCTCAGCTCACTGTTAGTTCTGCAGACCTGGGGTCTTTCTGGTACAGAGATCCTGTGGATATTTGCCAGCACAAAGTTGACCATAGAAGCATAGAATCATAGAATGGTTAGAATTGTGAAGGACCTTAGAGATCATCAAGTTCCAACCCCCTGCCCTNNCTCCCCTCTTCCAATTTAAAACCATTGCCCCTTGTCCTTTCACTACACTTCCTGACCAGACAAAATCCTTACCAGTTTGCCAGAACTGGGGCAAACACGACTGAGATGTGATAGCTGTGGTTGGGCCAGGCTTAGCTCCTACAGCACACACCAGACCAAAATGGATTGTGTTGCTGGTGCTTTTCTGCATCTATATTCCCAGTTCACAAAGCAGCTTTGATGCACCAGGATGCTCCCTCAAGCGAGCCAAAAGGTGGGGGAATACTGGGAGAAGTGGCCGTAAAACAGCTCGGTGCAGGATTGACTACCTGCAAGGCATTCAGTCCCTCTGGTCCAGGCACTGCTTGAGCTGTTGATGTGGGTGTCAAGATCCATCTGACTGTCCGGGCACCAGCGTGGCTGCAGTGGTGGCTGTGAGACATGTCACCAAGGCAAGCTGTACATAGGTGGGTGCCGTGCAAGAGATATTGTCCCCAAGGTTTTGCAGTGTGTCAGTACGGAGGTAGGAAGCCAAACCAGGTGATTTGACCGTTAGTCAGTGCTGTGGTTTATGACGTCTCCCCCGACACCAGCCCTGGGGCTTAGTTGACAGTTCACCCTGAGATGCCACCACAGAGGTGAGCACAAAGCACATGGGTAATACTTGGGCAAGCTTAGCTCTGCCTGCTGTGGAGAGGTTAATTGCATGATGTCATCAAACGGGAAGAGATTTGGGTGCATGAATATAGATGAGGCTTATTGTATTGCCAGCTAAGAGCTCAGGCTGGCTTCCCTTGTCACCTGGCAAGTGGCTTTTTGAAGGGCAGTTGACATCAAAGCCTGCATGAATCAACCTTGTAAAAAGCAGGGAGCTTTTTGATCTCTGGGAAACCTCTGCCTTTCATTAAATGGGAATGAGGGGTCTGGGCTTCCTTGGTCTACAGCACCAGCAGTGCTCGTTGAGGCCAACAACAAGTCAGTGGGATTCAAACCAGAGCCCATAAAGGCCAACGCCTGGGTCTTTCTTTCTGTGTTGCCTTGTTAGGGAGGACCTTGTTTTGGCAAGACTGTCAGCAGAAAGCTCACACCAGCTGGTTTGCAAGAGAAGGCAGAGCGAGTGATTCCTCCCACAATCCAGCCTGCTTGTGCTTTGAAAACCAGCTCCTGGGAGAGATGGTACATGGCCAAGTCCTTTCCAGTGTGTGATCCTGCACCTGAATACCAAGATAGACACCAAACAAGGGAGTTGGTTGGGCTTTGCATATGCCAGACAATGTAGAATATAGAGAGGAGGGGTAGGAAAACGGTCACAATTCCCACCAGGAGAGTTTGGAAAGAAATTGGGGAAGTTGTCTTTGCTGTCAGCCCTGCTGTTTCATGGGTTCTTGGCCCGTGATGACCCCAAACCACATCAGAAGCATCTGTAGGTGAGACATCAGACCAGCCCTGGGAAGCAAATCCTGAAGATTGTGAACAACCCTTTCTGCTCCTATTCTCACAGGAGGGTGCACACGCCTAGCAGAGCTGGTGGGAAGGGACCTCTGGAGATTGTCTGGTCCACCCTTCCTGCCCAAAGCACGCTCTAATGGGGTTGTGAATATTGGTGCCACAATGTCTCTGGGCAGCCTGTTCCGTTACCCAAGACAAAGTAAATATGTCTTTCCTTCTGATTTCATGGAATTTCACGCATTTTGGGTTTTGCCTGTTGCCTCTTGTCACATCATGGGGTGCCAGGTACCATTTATCTCCACAGAGAAGTGTTCTCTCCCTTCAAAGGGGAACACAGCACAGCACTTAGGGAGGCTGGGAAGGATGAACACCGATGTCCCCGTCCAACTGGAGGTACCCAGTGACTATGGACTCTCCCAGCAGCATGTGAGCCTTGCAGACGTGCAAAAGATTATGGCAGCGCCCTTAAATCCTCTGTTTTTTCTCTCCTGACACAGATCACAAAGCTCTTCCTCTTTCCCTTTTTTGCATTTCGTGTTTGGTGGCCACTCTGGGATGACTTAAAACCTGAGAGCATGGAAAGCAGCATGCAAAGGGGAGCAGCAGACCTCTGCTCTGAGCTGGTTAGGAAAATAGCCAATTTGACTAGTGTGGAGTGGTGAGTCCAAACTGAGTCTCAGCCTGAGATTTGGGGTGTTGTGCCTGATAAAAGCAAACCAGAGGTGAAATCCCAAGCGCAATGCTGGTTTCAAAGGAGAGCTGAGAAGCTCCCTGGACCTAAATAGCTCCTGATTATTCCCAACTGTCATGGGCCACAGCTGGCTTTATGCCCTCTCTGCGCACGTCCAAGGGAGCTCAGGGATGCAGCCACATCTAATTTTGTTATGCAAATAAGCTCCGCAGGCCATCCCTCTGAGCCCTGCAGCTCCCGTCCGGGCTGGCAGAGGGGTGCAGCTGCCCACAGGTGGGCCATGGAGTTATTTGGCCTCCATGCCTTTTTACAAGCATCTCCTCCCTCCCTGACCCAGTACACCCAAACATCCCGGAGAGGAGGTCACCCACCTTCCAGCAGCTCCTCAAGTTAGTTTGGGGGATTAATATGTGTTTTCAATTTGACCTCTCATTTTGGATTTAGTCACAAGGTGGTGGCAGGTTTCTTTGCCCCTTTCCCACCCTCTTCTTTCCTCCTGCTTGCCCCATCTATCTATGCATGGCCAAGGAGAGTTTTCTTCTTCAAACACCATCCCTTAACCACCCCTGACACTTCCCAGACCCTCCACCTTGCACCTTTGACTCCCAGGGATAAAGTGGGATCAGCATGAGCCTTAGCCCTGAGGAATAGATGTGTCTGTCCTGACTTAGTTTGCAGTAAAGAGTTTATTGCATCCAAGCAGCAATGCTGGACAGAAATACCAGACAAACTGGCACCGTGGTTGGGACCATCTATACAACAAGAGCTGGAAAAAGGCAGGTAAGAAAGGAATTAGCATTAGAGACTCAGAGATGATCTTACATTCAAACAGTTTTGAAACTAAGGATGGAAATGCCCAACTAGGTGTTGCAAGGATGGTCCTCTGGATAGATTGGTTTATACTAAAGCTTTGTCATCTCCTTTTCCTTCTGCAAATCCAACCAAATCCAGGGACACTTATCCAGAAATACTTTCTGTCAAATTTATGAATTTCAGCGTGTTGCCACTTTTCGTTTTGAAAATGCATGGAAGTATTGATGGGTCATTAGAGGGAGTCTGAAGAGTCTGGCACCTGGGCTGGGGGCAGCCAGAGCCCTCAGCAGTGGGAAGATGTAGGAGCTGGGGTTGCCTTTTTGAGTAAACATGTGAGTGTGGTACTAAAAGAGTTGCAATTAAATCATTTCAGTGTCAGCACTGCTAATGCTGATGAAACGGGCAGGAGCTCCTCACACCTCTGTGAAGCTGTCACTCCAGTTGGTTTGCATACACAGGCAGATGTTGCTCCCTTGGTTAAATGCTTCCTCGAGCCAGAAGGGTTTTATCACAACTGTAATACTGAAAAAGTGCTACGCAGAGCCCTTTGGTTGAGGAATGTCATTAACAGTGACGGAGTCTGGGACTTTGGGATCTTTGGGGTGAGTTTATTTTGGAGGTTTTACTAGGCATGTCCTGGAGTGGAGTCTTTGGGGTTGGGGTTTTGGAGAAGGATGTGAGCACCATCATCACCTACCCACCGGTCCTTGCTTTGTGCAGAGATTCAGCAGTGCCCTTTCAGTGTCTGCAGGACAAAGCCCACGTTACACATTGGTGTGCTGGGGGAATTTGGACCGGGTACCCAGACTGTCTGCCCAGGGCAGAGGGGATGTCTCTCTCCCCAGGGGATGCCTCTGGGTCACCTGGCTGACATCCAGAGGGGGTTTCTCAGAGTACCACATTTTCAAAAGCTTATTCACCTGGTCCTGGGCTGTGATACCCCGGAGAAGATCTTCTTCTCCTTCAGCCCCCCCTCCCTCCCTAGGCAAGCTGAAGCTGTGCAGTTTGATCTCCTGCCGCATGGTTTCAAAGAAGTGGAGGATGCACTTGTGAGCAAAGAGCCGGCTGTGCTCACAGCAGGTTTCCTCAAAAATCTTTTGCTCAATGTCGATGTAGTTGCTCCAGTGACGTGCCTGCAGGAGGGTGGCCTGGTTGAAGCAAGGTCTGAGCCAGCGGGCGAGGAAAGCTGCTACGATAAGGATCAACAAAATGCTCCAGCCAAGTGCCTGGGTGATAAGAAATAAGTGGTGGAATAGGAGCAAGACAGGCACAAGGACAGGCACGAGCTGTTTGCCTGTATTGCCACGACAGGAAATTAGTGTGGCTGGAGGGGAAGTGTGGTATATCTGGACTCCTGTCCTTGACCTGTCCCTGAAGTCCAGCAGCCCTAAACTGCACTCAGATGGTCACTATAATGTCCTCCCACTGCCTATAGGACATTTATCTGTGCATCAATAATTCAGGAGGATAACTGTTAGCACAGTTAGCCTGGAGCAGCCAGGCATTTGCTTTGAGCAAGGGAGTGCCCCACTGAAGGGGACTTCAGTGCTCTTCTTTGGTGCTCACTAATCTCCATTGAGATCTTCATCTGCCACCTATGCTGGCTCCAGGCTCCAGCAGCAGGATGAGACAGCCTCAACTACATGCAGCTCCCTTGGGTAAAAGAGGGGCTTATTTTCAATGCCCTCCCATTGCTCCTCATCCCTCTACCAAGATCAGGGGCTGGCCAGGCCTCCACTCCACATCATGTCCCTTTCTCCTCTTGTTCCTGAGCGAGCTACTTTCATCTTTCTCAGCTTGCACTGTTCCTGGAGCAGCATGTCCTGCCTGTGATGTTAGAAAGCTCTTCTGACACTGGATAGGGCCCAAGGAGACACCTATATATTCCTTGCGACCTGCTTTTTATTATCTGAGTTTAGAAGTTGCAAGTTCTTCTAGAAACAAAGTTCTGCTCATTAAACCATCCTTTATTTCCTTCCTTTTCCCTACCTGAGGGAGTCTGGAGATTATCACCGAGGGTGGCAACATTTGGGGTGATAAAGAAGCAAAGAACAGTCTATCTCCCCACCTGACCGTAATGAAGCTATGACAAATCAAGGAAGAGCAGGACCAGACAACATGTTGCTGGGCACCTCATGGCAGGGGGGCCTGTGTGGGCAGTGACCTACCTGGGACCAGCAGCGCAGGTACCTGGACACTGCCTTGTGGGATGTGTTGTTCCTCAGGAGCTCATCGTCCTTGCAGGGCACCTTGGCCAGCAGGTGCTGCACCTGCACCGGGCTGGTGTTGGCAAAGCCCACAAACTTCTCGGGATCCACAGAGCTGCTGAAAGCACAGATCAGGCATTTGCCATCCAGGAGGGTGACTATGATCCAGACAGCAGGGGCAACCATGGCTCGTTGCATGATGGAGGAACACATGTACCTGGGGCAGGAGAGATAGAAGTGAGTGAGTAAATGCTGAGAGCTTTCTCCTCGTCCAGAGCCTTGATGGATGCAGGCTGCCACATGACACACAGCCCTCCCAGAGGCAGGGAGCTGACTGCTACCAGGACTGTCCCCACCATTGCTCCATCTACTGCTTCTTCTTCTCTTTGTTGGTGCTGCCTTCCAGTGAAATCTGTGCCAGTGCCCTGCCAGCTGCCTGCATTCAGTGCAGGGCACAGTCCTCTCGTTATGTGCTTGCCTCACCTATATATTTACATCTCCCGCGCACAAATCCTTGTCAGCTCTCCATTGTCTTCTTCATTCACTCCGTGTTTTCCCTTTGGCTCAGTTTCTGCCTGGCAAATCACTTTTCTCTGCAGCCTTTCTTGCCCCACCGCATGCCACCCTGCACACTGGGCAGAACTTTGTGTGTATAACAGGTTGAATGTGATTCTCCTCTCCCTTCTGCCAACGTAAAGTCAGTAAAAAACTCAACTGAAGGGAGGGAAACCACAAGGCTATCAATAAGGAATAGACTGTGATGGAAATGCCACTCTTTCTGCGCATTTAAGTGGAAATGCCTTATCTTTTTGGATGCATAAGCCCTGGGAGAAGCCCAGTGTGTGCAGCACAGGGCAGGGAGCAACTATTCCCCAGGGTGGCAGCATAAATCCAGCCGTTAGCGTCAAGGTGTTCCTGCCCTCCTTTGCTGGGATGGGATGAGGCTCTGCCTTGGTTTCTGCTGTTATAAATGCATTTACCATAGCTCTGCCCCACCTTGCTCATGGGGAAAGGTCTCGGGAGCTGAGCATAGAAGAAGATTAATTCCCAGGAGGATTAAAGTTATGGAGACAAGTCAGCTAAGGGGGACGGGAAAGGAGGGATGCCACTTCTGGTTCAAACCCTACCTGATGACAGCCAGGTCCTTCTTTCTGTGCCCCTGAGGTCGTCTCCACTCCTCCAGCATCACCAAGGACTGTCTGTTGAGGATGAGGCCACAGAGGAAGAGGGCGATGGGGGGTACGAACATGACCCCCAAGCCGTATGCCATGTTGTACCGGGGCAGACAGGGGCAGCTGAAGTCAAAGGAGGTATACATCTTTACGCTAGCCAGGGCTAACAGCCCACAGATCCCATTCATTACTGATTCCGAGTTGGACTGGAAGTACTGGAAGATCATCTGGAAACGGTCCATCGTGTTCTTTTGGACAGGGGGTGTTCCTCTTGGGAAATCCCTGGGCTGCCTGGCACAGCCTGTCTCCCTTCACCCCTGCTTCTGCTCCGAGGGGTGGGGGATGCAGCTCAGCCCCCAGTTGGTCAGGTCAGGAGGATGGGGATGAAAGAGAGCTGCTGTGGCAGGGGGAAACCCTCTGCTGGGGCTTCCACACCGGCACACGGCTTTCACAGGTCTGTCTCTCATCCAGTGCTTATCTTCCAGGGCAGTTGGTAGCTTTTCTAGGTGAGCAGATGGATGAAGTCTCCAGTGACTGTTTTTTCCACTAAGTTTTTCATTTTCAGGGCTGTCTCACGTTCCACCCATGTTCTCCCTCCAGTAGTGCTGGGTCCCTCCCTCCAGGAGATGTTGACTCTCAACGGAGAGCCATCTGTGAGTGCCTGTGAGCTGCTCTCTCCACTGGTTGAGGGCTGCTGAGGGATTCATCAGCCAGGAGAAACCAGAAAATTCAAATGAGCTCATCTGCGTTCCTGCTACCGCGTTTCTTTTTGGTGAAGCAGGTCCCCAGCCCTGAGCATGACAGGGGGGAGGCAGGGAGGCTCTGAGGACACCATGTCGCTACCAGCTCAGATTTCCCTATGAAAATGGGATGAAGGGACCAACCCTTCAGTCAGAAGGTTGTGAGACGCAGGTACCATCCTCAGAGGAACACTGTCCTCCTTTCTCAGTGCAGCTTTTGGATGTTCATGTTGGACAACCTTTTGCTTTTGACTCAGCACTGCAGAAACCAGGGAGAGAGAGTGGGACACCCTTCCCTGCTCCTTTATGGGAGTAAAATACCAACTGTAGGTTTTTGCCTTGGATGATGGAGAAGGTGATGGGAACAGGGGTGGGAAACCCTCACACTTGTAGGCAAGAACCCCTTTTGGTGTAGCACAGCCATCAGTCCCTCTCGCATTGGAGAAAAGGATGATTTCATCACCAAAATGTGAGTCAGTCATTTAAAATGGGACAAATGCAGCAGATGGGTATGGTCAGATTTGTGCCTGAACCTGTGACGCTGGAGCAGCACTGATGCTGTGCATGCAGCACACATGCCTTCAGGGGGTGTGCGTATCCAGATCAAGCCCCTATACATTTATTTACTTGGGCAGTGAAAAGCCAGCAGTGAAGGTCCTCATGTGCCACCAGCTCCACACTCACCATTGGGTCGGTGCCTGAAGGTTGGAGTTAGCAGCTCTGCAGCTGAGCCAGTAACCCCACTTTCTCCCTGGTCTCCCTAAACCCCAGCAATGAGAGAGCTGCTGGGGATACAGAATCACAGAATCACCTAGGTTGGAAGGGACCTTTTAAGATCATCTAGTCCAACCAATGAAGAAAAAAAAAAAACCAAACAAAAAAACCCCTCACAAACAAACAAAAAACCCACACAAACCCCACACCACACCCAAAACAACACCAACCCAACACTAATCCATATCCCTGAGCACCATGTCAACTCGTCTCTTGAACACCTCCAGGG